>APFE031562165.1:25391-82838 GCA_000404065.3 Pinus taeda | reverse complement strand
GTAAAAGATTTAGTTTACAATTTTAATTTAAATATTCAATTTAAAAGATTTATTTCATAAGAAAATTTTAGTTATTTTTTTTAATAAATTGTAGAAGAAAATTATCAAGGGAAATACATGAAACAAAATTTTTGGAGGGAAAAGTTTTGGCGAAATTTTTTGGAGGGAAACTTTGGAATGAAATTTTCATTATTTAAGCTATATATTATCATTAGGAGAGAGTGTATTTGTATCATTGAACCTCTTCTATTTGAAAGGCATGGATTCTTCTGATAATGAAGTTTCACTTTGTGAAGTATCAACGTCTTCGTTGTGTAACAACTCTATTCATATTGATGAATATAACAGAAATTCTTCCACTATGAATAAAGAGTCGAATCTTCCACTCAGTTCTAATCCTAAGGACTATGAGAGCAGCACTAATGAAAGACAGGATAAAAAATTTCAAATAAATAAAGAGTCACAGTCACTTAGTCCTAATCCTATGGACTATGAGAGAAGCCTTGATGAAGAGCATGATGAAGATTTTCAAGTAAATAAAGAGTCGTGGTTTCCACTTAGTCCTAATACTATGGACTATGAGAGTAGTAGTGATGAAGAGCATGATGAAGAGCTTCAAATGAATAGAGTGTCATGGTGTCCACTTAGTCCTAATCCTATGGACTATGAGAGAAACAGTGATGAAGAGCATGATGAAGAATTTCAAAAGAATGGAGTGTCATGGTGTTCACTTAGTCCTAATCCTATGGACTATGAGAGTAGCAGTGATGAAGATTTTCAAAAGAATGGAGTTTTATGGTATCCACTTAGTCCTAATCCTATGGATTATGAGAGCAGCAGTGATGAAGAGCATGATGAAGAATTTCAAATGAATAGAGTGTCATAATGTCCACTTAGTCCTAGTCCTATGGACTATGAGAGCAAGAGTGATGAAGAACGCGACAAAGAATTTCAAATGAATAGAGTGTCGTAGTGTCCACTTAGTCCTAATACTATTGACTATGAGAGCAGCACTGATGAAGAACATGATGAATCATTTCAAATGAATAGAGTGTCACCATGTCCACTTATTTCTAATCCTATGGACTATGAGAGAAGAAGTGATGAAGAGCATGATGAAGATTTTCCAATAAATAAAGAGTCATGGTTTCCACTTAGTCCTAATCCTAAGGACTATGAGAGCAGTAGTGACCAAGGGTAGGGTGAATAATTTTTATTAAGCAAAGGGTCACATTTTCGACGTAGTCCTAATCCTATGGACTATGAGAGCAGAACTGAAAATGCACATGATGAAGAATATCCAATAAACATCAAGTCAAATTTTCCATTTAGGCCTAATTCTAAGGACTATGACAGTAGCACTGAAGAAGAAAAAGATGAAGAATATCCTCCAAGTCAATATTTCAAAATCATAAATGATCATAGTGAGGATAACATTCCTCATAGTGATGATGAAAATTATTATACAAATGATGATCCAATGATGGAGATGTTGCCAGGAAATATTGTATCGAGGAGTAGGAGCATACCTTTTCGTATCAATCCAAGATGTTCTAGTTATACAAGGGGTAGAGCATAATATCTGACAAGAAGAAGTTCTATTGGCGCTCTCATTTCAAGTGAATGTTGTCAAAATGATTGCAAACATATGGATTTCAAGTTTGCATTAGAGAAAAGGAAGAGATATTTGTCAATGCATGAAAAAATCATATTTAGTGGGGTGCATGCAATCTACATTTTTAGGTTATGATTATCATATTGGGTCTTTATTTATATGTAGAAAGGATTTCAAAATGTTTCATTCAATAGGTAATTTTCGTCTGTCAAGAATCCAAGAAAATTTGGAAAAGGATCCCACATTTTATTCAGAAGTACATCATAAACGATAGTTTGGGCCATTATCAAATATTGCAATGTCATGGATGAAAGATTTCTTATCAAATCATGGAGAGTGTATGCCAAATAGAGAGGCAATACATATTCCAGATAAATTCTCAAGACGAGAAATCTAGAACTTATACAAATAATATGCAGAAGGTGTTGAGGGACATGGTCGATTTATTACATATCAATATTTTGTGAAGGTATGGAAGAAAGACTTCAACAATGTCCATATTCCTAAGAAGACAAGGATGGGGATTTGTAGTACATGTGCTTCTCTTAAATAAAAAATTGATAAATGTGAAGGGTTAGAAAGAGGTAAGCATTCATAACTTTAACTTTTAAAATTGTATAGTCATCAACTATGAAAACATATTTCTTAATGACTTTATTTTATGTTGTGTAGATTACATTGTCAAAGCACTCCAGGAGCATTTCAAACAACAAACAAGTGAAAGGAAAAAGTTGTACAAGAATTGAAAGAAGTTTTATGATAATCCAAATAAATATTTGGGATTGATAATTCATGGTATGGACCAGAAGAAAACACTTTTACCACATTTTGTTCACACACCCAAAAATTTATAGGAGGAAAATTTTATTTAGTATCACTTGGTTGGTTGTATGTTCCTCAATGGGAAAATGTTTCCATGGGTATACTTCACAGCTCCAAATATTCATAACTATGCAAATCTGACACTAACCATAATTCATGATGTTCTTTAGCATTGGTCTGGTAATCTTCCTGAAGTTTTGTATCTACAATTGGACAACACTTGTGAAAACACAAATTAGATTGTTTTTGGATATCTAAAAATGCTTTTTGAATTGAGAATTTTTCAGAAGCTAAAGGTTGGTTGCCTTCTTGTTGGGCACACTCATGGCCATATTGATCAAATTTTCAGTTGTTTTTCAGTCACATTGAGGAGGAAGGAAGTTGGGATCTTGCCATCATTCATTGAATGTATTAATAAATCATACATGCCAGAGCCTACTTTTGATGTGTTGGAAGAAACTGTTGACATGTGAAGGTTTATTCTAGGATCGCATGGTGAGGAGAAATGCATTGAACAACTTAATGACATTAGTTTCCAACATCAATTTTGTATCAAAAAATTGATGGGAAATCACTAATATGGGGCAAGAAGTATTCAACTACTGCATAATAGGCACCATCATCAGGTCTGGAATTTTTGAAATTCATTCCAGATCATCCAATATTTTTATCAAATATATTGTTATTACAATTAGTTGCTAAAGGTCATAATGCACACAGACAAACTAGAGATATGCATTATTTTGATTGCCTAGAAGAAATTAAAAAAATGTATTAGATATAGATATAAGTAATTGGATATTGTTGATTCAGTATGGTGGGAGTCTTTCTTCAATAATCAAAGTGATATCATTTCGAGAACAAAAAATGAAGATATACCTTTGAAAAATCCATTTATTTGGCCACAAAATGTGTCGAATGAACATGAGGAAATAAACATTACTAAACAAAAACAATCTGAAGGTGTTATTAATTATTCACAAGAATAGGAAAGAGAGATGTATATTGGTTCCAGAAGAACTCATGCACAACGTGAAGCCATGGAATACCTTTACAGGGGTGCAATACAGTGTATTAAGGAGGGTTACATGATCGCGGTGCTAGCAGATGGAGATCCCAATGGCTATCCATTCTGGGTTGCTAACACTATAAAGGTCATTACAGAAAATGAAGATGTTACAGATGTTGAAGTACATTGGTATGCCACAAATACACACCCATTAAATGCTATGTATAAGCCAGATATGGTAGTTGATAAAAAAATGGCGGAAAGAGAAAAAGAAAGGGTACAAGTATAAATCGTCACCGCATGTAGGATGTTGACGTACTTGTTTGTAACTTTAATTTAATAAAGGGAGGAACTCTTCACTTCAAGATGATAGAGATTCTAAAAAGGTTGTTACCAAAAGGAACAATGTTGAGATGGGAGTCTGCTAAAATTAGTCGTAGGTCCACAAGAATTTTGAAACCTGAAATGGTGGGCATGCATGTGGACTCAAATGGGGCAATAGTTGATGAAGGAGAAGAATATGGAACATATTCATTTGCATCCATTCATTCATCTAAAGATGTGATTCTGATGGTGTGAAAGAAAATATGAGTGATTTTGAATAATTTTCTAAGGCAGTTTACATAACTGATGTTTGCATCGTATCTTGAAATAAAAATTTTGATTTCCATATGGTGTTAAATCATAAGTTATGAGTCATTTTTATGTTTGTTGGATTATATGTTTTAATTATGATGATTTTTATTATTTAGAATATCTACAATGCAACAATAACTTAGAGATATAATGTATGTTTCAATCAATCTACAAATAATGACATTTTGATTAATTTAGTCATGTAATTTGTTCATAATGTCATGGTTTTTTAATTTTATGGTTGAAAATTTTCCAAATTTTTTTGTATCTTCAATGTTATGGTTGAAAACAATTAGAATTTTAGTGATCTTTAGTGTCATGTTATTATATGTTTAACAACATGGATGAAAACTAATAGAATTTTAATGTATTTCAGATCCCATCATTTTATCTTTATCATCAATACTAAAACATGTTCAAATTATACTTAGGAAAGAGAAATGTTATTCTACCAAAAACATTAGTGTGTTTTTTTCCTAAAAAAAAACTATTTTTTGCACATAAAAATTTGATTTTACTGCCATTTTTTTAAAATGTTGAAAATTGACCGTAAAAAAAAATCATTCCAGTATCAACAATTTTTGTTTTCAGGGTGTTTTTTGCACAATTTTTGCACAAAAAATTGGTTTTTAGTACCATTTTTAAAACATGTTGAAAATTGACCCTAAAAAAAAAATCAATGTTCCAGTATACACACTTTTCGTTTTTAGCACTGTTTTCATGTTTTTTGGGGGTTTTTTGGCTAGAGTTCCTGTTTCAAAGTTTACATTGTTAAGTTTAGAAATTAATGTGTAGATTCGAAATTGCTCATGAAATTTACTAAATTACAAGACTTGAAGCTACTCTATTGATATGCGGAAGTTAATTCACCATCTAGAAAGAAATCATAGACATGAAAAAGGAAACATCACAAATGCACAAAGATTTATCTAGGGAAAGAAACTACTCAAAACCCTTTACCATCTATATTGCATTAATCAGAGAATAAATATGAAGTACATATGCTTGCTCAATCCTGAGCACAACCTGCAAGTGTATAGTCTATCCCTCTACTTCATTGATGCACTTTGGCCAACACTTGGCGAATTTTAAGCCCCCCAAGATCCTATTTCCTTGCATTGTTCCCTTAGGAAATTTCCTCCTATTATTTAGGAATTTCCTACTATTGAATTGCATAATTCCTTTAGGTCCTTCCTCTGACTGCATGCACCACATATACACATTGGAATATGCCACAATTGATAGTACATTGCCTTAGAATCTCCATCTCAACAGGGTAACTCAAATTATCTACATGCAACAATAATTTTGGGTTGATTGATCAATTAACTGGTTGATCACTCAGTGGGGTTGAAGTTCCACTTCCACAACTTGACCTCTGCTAGTTCTTCTAATGGATAGAACTAGTTAAACTGACAATAACTCAAATTAGCTTAAATAGATTACTACAAATTATCAATAAATTAGACTGAAGTAAACTCAAGCTGACCTAACTCTAATTAACCAAGTTAACTGAGTGAAAAGTACCATGTCACCTCAGTTAACTTCCTCCAAGATTTTTGCTTAAACAGAAATTCAAATTTTCTCTAGAATTAGTAATTTGTTGGTGAATAACGTCCATTTAATCATATATATATGTAAACAATAGGGGAATTTTTAATGCAATTGGTGAATATTTTCTCAAAATAGTTCCAAAAAATAGTCCATTTATGAAATTTTGTGCTTAAAGTTTCCCTAAGAGAAAATTACTTTCATAAATAGAGATTAATTGTGCAATTACTTGGGTGTAGTATCCTATCTTACCTAGTATAGTTTTTTCACTCCTATCAAGGGTTATATTTTGATGGGTAATGTATGGAAGATTGATCACTTGTTTAAGGAACAATGTTTAATATGCATAGTTGTATTTCCTCTTATTTGTAGTATCTTTAATTATGTTTTTGGTTAAGTAATTGTTATACACATGTTTCTCCTTTTGCATCTCACTTATGACGCAGGTGTATGACATGGATGGCAATCTAGGATTGAGATACATAGATCCATGGATGATCACAATTATGTGGAACACCTGGTTAATTATAATTTATGGATGATACACAATTTTATGATTATATATGTCTAATCTTGTATTGTGCAGATGGTAGGGGACCTATTCATTAGCCAACAAGGATACTCAAATTATAAATGATTGTGGAAGTCATGCACAATCCTTAGTAAAATGTGTTAAGTTAATTATGAAATTCATTTGATTTCTTTGATATATGAGATTGTGATGTGTGCAGGTCTTGTAACAAGGCCTTACCAATGAACCATCAGATGTGTATGATCTCACAATCAATACCTTAAGGTGAAGCATGAAGTTTCAAGCATAGTAGATGAGAAAGCATGGAAATTAGGGCATGAAGTCCTAAATCCAATAAAGATAGAGACACATAGTCTTGGATCACAGGGTGTGGAGTCCTAAATATTTAAAATATCAAGATGTGGAATCTTGGATCTTTGGAGTAGATCAGAGCATGAAGTCCTCAATCTACTAAGGCACAAAGATGCACATAATAGGGGTGCAAAATCCCTATTCTCTGGAAGAAGATACCACTCATAAGTGTTGAAAATTGGTAGCTCATGGATGAATTTCCTTAAACAAAATCTCATTTCTAACAATCCTGGAGTGACTTTCTAAAATAGAAATTCATGTCTAGCATCTCAAGCATGACTTTCCAAAAATAGTAAATCACCTTGCATAAATTAGTAATCAAGTGTAGTTGAAGGAAAATCACTTAACTTATCATTAATGAATCTTGATAGTTCAATCACTACTTAATCATCAATATTATTAATATCATCATCATTATTATTACTATTATTTTTATTATTATATTTTATGAGTCTATTATATCATTATTAAAGGGGAATTACAGGTCACATTAATCACCTAAATCACTTCGCACCTCCCTCCTTGATGACTCTCTCTCTCTCTCTCTCTCTCTCTCTCTCTCTCTCTCTCTCTCTCTCTTAATGATAGATTACACTCTCTCTTACGTACTCATCAAAGAATGGAATATTCCTCTTACACTCATTAAAGAAATGTCATAAAATATTCCTCTTACACTATGTTTAATACATATGTTACACTCTCCTTAACTAAGGCATGCGTACCTCTCCTTAATGGCAAGAGATACACTCCTCTGAATGGGATATGTTACTCTTCCTTAAGGCATGCATATTACTCCTTTATGACAAAATTTTGGTTTCTCCTCTTATATATGTGTCTCATGTCTTTTCATTTGAGAGATGGTGCATTGTGATGCCATGCGTGGGAGAGACTTGAGGAAGATTTTGAGAGGGAGAGACTAGGAGAGTAGCCAAATGCTGTTGAAATGAATCTAAAATTCTTATAATAAATTACTAAGAGGATCTAGCTAGTGTAGTTGATCATGAGTGATATTGAGAGGATATGAAAATTATTTTCCTTAGCTTTCATTTTATATCTCTCTAATACAATATTTTTGTAGTTATTTTGAGCTTTTACAACTTGGGTTTCCATGGGGGAGAAGATCTTCTTGGATATGGTTGGGAGGAAAAATGGGTGGTTTAAAATAAGTTTCTAAGGATATTGGAGTTTGTTATAGCTATGATACCACTTGTTATAGATCTAACCCAAAAATATATGATAATAGAAATAATTCAATAAATAACAAGATCTGAATATAGAATAGAAATTCTTCTTTATTGATCAAAACCCTTAAGGTAGGGCAACACCATACATTCACTCCTTAAGGAAGGAGAACACTCCACAAGCCATATGCCTATTCATACAATAATCCTTGACATCTCTCCATGTGGAGTCTCTAGCCTCTATATAGGCCTCATACATACAATACCATGTTTCATTACCATGGTTCCCTCATACCATCGAACTAATACCATGGGCCCATTACATTATTACTAACTACTTGTGGTCCCTTGTATGATATGGGTTAACCACCTTATTTATTACTATGGCCCATCCCATTATTACATTATTCCCTTGGGTACCTCCCTTTGTACCCCATATTATCCCCCCTAGGTATATAACATTCCACCCCCTTAACATGTTTCATCCCCGAAACATGGGAAAAACACAAATAATAAGATCTACTCAAAAGAGTAGTCTACTGGTACCATGCACATGCATCTAGCCATCCAAGAGAAAGGTGATCCCTGGATCTTGCTGGTGGCTCGCTCGCTTGAGATGGAAGTTGATTGTGGCAGCTTTTCTGTGTTGATGTGTAGTAGGTGGTTCTTCGCTTCTCTCTATCTGTCTAGCGGGGGTTGTTGTTCTTGTTGCTAATTGGTTGCCATATTGTTGGTTGTTGTCTTGCGGGATGATGTGGGTGATGATATGTTGAAGTTTTAACCCATGGTGCTTTCTTCTTTAATTCACGCTTTATTGGAGCCTGACTGTTATCTGGTGCATGTTGTGGTGCTTGTTGTGGTGTCTTATCTTCCAATATTACTTCAACCACTGATCCCTCATCTGATGTATCAGCACCTGTAACGTTTTTTTCTTCATCCTCTGTTTGTGTTTGAGTTTTGATCATCACTGGCTCATCATCTGATATGTCAGTCCCTGGAACATCTTTTGATTCAGCCTCCATGTACTCTACCTGTTTATTGATGGAAATATCCTGTAATGTAATTTTCTTCTTTTTATACCAGAGTTTTAGAAATTTCTTTTGCACATTAATATTAATAGTACCCACAGATTACATCCAAGAATATCCCAAAACAACATCCATTTTATCCATCTTTGAAGTATAAAAATCACCATGCAACACATATTCATAAAAATCTTCAAATCCTTATACACTTGAACATCCTCATCATCCACCTGTGTGTTTTCAATGTGTTTTGCTGGAACTTGCAATTTTTTTTCCAAATTAACATTGATAAAATTATGCTTGCAACTAGGATTTATAGAAACAATGATCTTTTCCTTCAAAATCAATCCATGAACTTGCAATAAGGAGATATCAGTAGAAAATAACCCTTTAGGTTTCTTGTTTTCATTTTTTCCTGTAAAAATAAATTCCTTGCTAGGTTGTGTTTCTGTCTATGTGGGCTTATCCACAAGATTAGATTTATGGTCAAAGTGGTCACAAATAGTTTTTGTGAACATCTGACAGGTAGTTGTCCTTGGATGGCATTTTTTATGACATTGCTATCATTGCCATCTTTCGTGGTCCAAGTACATTTTTCCCACACTCAACTGAGTCTCATCATCCATGATGTAATTCAATATAAAAAATTTCTCCATTTGTGCTATCCATCTGGCTGGATGACAACCATCAAATTTATACATGTTCCTCTGATCTAGGCCCGCCATCACAAAAAAAAATTGGCGAAAATTTGAAATGGCCCCAATTCCATCAATATTTCTCAGAATCCCCATTATGACCTGTTTTTGGAAATGAAACAACCATTCTTCATCTACCCATGTGATAGAAATCCTAATCCAGGCATTGAAATTTCAAATCTACACTGCAACTCTCCCGCCGTCACCAAAAATTCTGAAAAAAGGCGTTGATTTTAAATCAACGATATCTCCCTCATCCGGACTCTGATTCAATTGATTGTTTTTTTTAAATTGGGTATTGTTTCACAAAGAATCTATATCTACAATTAGATTTTGTAGATCTTGCACTAGGACGTCCAAATCTGCGCCGCAAACTCACTACCCCGGAAAATTACCTGCAACACCACTGATTTTTAGATTAGTGATATCTCCTTCATCGAGACTCCGATTTGGCCGATTTGTTTTTTGAAATTGGGTAGTTTTTCACAAAGAATCCAAATATACTATTATATTTTGTATATTTTTCCCCAAGATGTCTAGATATGATCTGCAAACTCACCGTCCCAGAAATCTTGCAAAAAATAAAAAAAAAATTCTCCACTTTTGCCCAAGAAAGTGCTCTGATACCACTTGATACCGCAACGGAAGCGTGGTGGGCCCATAACCCACAGGTCCCAAGATCGTAACTTGGCTCTGATACCACTTGTTATAGCTCTGATACCACTTGTTATAGATCTAACCCAAAAATATATGATAATAGAAATAACTCAATAAATAACAAGATCTGAATATAGAATAGAAATTCTTCTTTATTGATCAAAACCCTTAAGGTAGGGAAACACCATACATTCACTCCTTAAGGAAGGAGAACACTCCACAAGCCATATGCTTGTTCATACAATAATCCTTTACATCTCTCCATGTGGAGTCTCTAGCCTCGATATAGGCCTGATACATACAATACCATGGGTCATTACCATGGTTCCCTCATACCATCGAACTAATACCATGGGCTCATTACATTATTACTAACTACTTGTGGTCCCTTACATGATATGGGTTAACCACCTTATTTATTACTATGGCCCATCCCATTATTACATTATTCCCTTGGGTACCTCCCTTTGTACCCCATATTATGCCCCCTAGGTATATAACATAGTTGGATCATACTCTCATATTTTTGGAGTTGTATAAATAGATTGTGAGGTATGTTCATAAGTATTCTTCAAATTTTAGTTTATTATTAGTTTAAAGTGTAGTAGAAATTTCAATATATTAGAAATTGCTACATGTGAATATTGATGAGATATGTAGATATTTATTTTCGATCTGACCAACAATGAATCATAGCTATGGTTGAGAATTTATATGCAGGGGATCAAAACAAGAATGTGTTGCCAAAGTTTTCAAATTCAGTTTATAATTATGTCCATAGTAGGTCATATCTAGTATCTAAATTCAGTGTTCTATGTTTGATAGCATTATATTGTGTCTTTTATTAGTTCATTACATGGTTTTTTCTTACTGTGAATTTCATTGTTGGTTGAAACTTAGATGCGTATAAAATTTTGCAAAGTAAATGTTTGAGGAAATTCCTCAATAGTTGTAGTTCACTATGTGTAAAAAAAACTGTACAATTCTATTTCAAACTAATTGAAAAAATGTCTTAATGGCCAAAGAATTTAAGGCTGCCATTAGTTTGTAAAATTATGACAATGGTCGTGGTAAGTTGTCAATTTATGTCAAGGGAAGTAGCTTTGCAGGTTGTACAATGTTCAACTAAGTATAGGTATCAAGAACTAATATGGTGGTTTGCAAATTTTATGAAAACATAATATTAGCATAAATTTGGGTTTTATTTCTCCATGTATGGTTGTGGATGAAGTTTCCATACTAAGTGTTTTAAAAACGTTGTAAATGAGACACTAGGGATCTATTTTTTGTTTTTTTTAAAGAATTGCATCCTTGGGAATTTTTAATGTGTTTAAGATAAACATAAGGGGGCATTCATACCATATTCCCATTTAACCCACACTTTGATTATGAAAATCATGTTTTCATATTCTTATTTTGAAATCTAGTCCATTTTTAATAACTATTGTTGCTTTGTGTTGACTACCTATTCTTGGTTTTGGAAAAGCCTTACCATCCATGTTATAATAGTTGGTTGATATTGAGGATACCCATATGATTCATGCTCTTGAAACTATTTCTTAATATCTCAATGGTTGATACTCAGTCAGTTCAACATTTTGATGACAATTATTTCATGTCCATTAATTGTTTGTCAAAAATCCCTAATGGCTATAGCTTACATGGTTGCATGCTATTTTTAAAGTTCCCCTCTATATATATATATATATAAGTATTTCTCATCCCTAAAGTGTTGTAGAAATGCATCATTGAAGATGGTTGGTAGATTTACTTGTGTGTTAAGTTTGTTTTAAGGATTATTGGCATTATTGTGAGATCATGTAATAATATACTATATGATAATCTCTAAGGACTTGATTAAGAATGAGAGGTCATGTTTAAAAATATAATTAAACCCGATGAATTAAGTATAATATTTATAATGAACTATTAGGAGTGAAGCCGGGACAAACATTTTGAGTAAAACTTCATTCGAAAATCTTGTAGATTGCTTGATAATAAATTAGAAGTGTGTCTTACCATCTAAAAATGTCATTTATTACATGACCAAAGTTTAATTGGACATAAAGTGTCTCAAAGATGAAGGTTTGAAGTAATGGTGCCAAGAAAAAGAAAACAACACACACACACACACACACATATGTATGTATGTATGTATGTATGTATAACCCTATTTCAAGCTTGAGTATCCAATGGGGCTTTTACTTCCTTATGATTGGTTGTTTGGTAAGGTTGGATCTTACATATGGGATCAAAACCAAGTTAAAACTCTAGGGCCTCGGGATTTCATACTAATAATCAAAGCATCACCTCCACCTTCCCAAGCTAAAGAATCTAAGCAATATTCCATCAGGGAAGTAAGAGATATGATGTTATCTTTCTGAAAGATGACTGAAGTCTTGATTAGTAGGGTTGGGGGAAATCCTTCAATGTCTGGTTCTTCATCTCAAGTGAAAGGGAAAGGAATACCATCTCATGGAGATGTACATAAAGTGTTGGAAAAAGTTAATCTTTATATCTTTAAGGGTACCACAAAATGGGAGGTAGCAAAAGCTTGGTTAGAAAACATGCACCTATGTTTTGAGTTGCAGAACCATTCTATCAACCAAAAGGAAAATTTGGCTATATACCAACTTAAGGAGAGTGCACTATTATGGTGGAGAAACTTATAATCCCAATTGGGATACTCCATGTATACCTTGAAATGGGAATGATTTGAAGAGTAATTTCAAGAAAAGTACCTTTCCACTGAATACTTGGAGAGGAAGTTGAATGAGTTTCATGATCTTAAGCAAGGAACTAAGATAATCCTTGAACATGAGGCATGATTCATGGAGTTACTTAGATATGCTACCCAGATAAATATTGAAGCCCTCAAGGTAAAGAAATATTTTTATGGGTTGAATCCTTATATAAAGGAAAATATGCACATTCTAAGACCTACTACATTGCATGAGGAAGTACAAAACAAAATAATAGCTGAGGAAGAATTGTCGTTGAATAAAGTTAGGGATAAAAACCCAAATCTATGATTCCATGGGAAGCTTCCTCAAAGGGGAGAATTGATGTAAAACATAATATAGGTGGTTCACATCAATAGAGATTCCAAAAGAATCCTACTTTTAAGAACCAAAGAAATAATCTAAGGCAACATCTTCAGCAAAGTAATACTTGCACTCGAGAATCGGTTATGGTCTCTATACAATAACTTAATAAAAAATGAAAAATGCTCCCACTAATGGAGATTGGACTTGTGGAGGATCTAATTATGAGTGAGATTGCCTTGAAAAGAAGACTGAAGCACAATCAAACCAGGAATAAGCCACAATTAAAGATGCAGGAAAAGCCCATAAGATTCATGCAGTTGTGCAAAATATTCAAGTTGAGCATCAATCTATATTGATGGAAGAATTTGGTAACCTGATTGGTATGGATGACACTATTTTGATTCATCCTATTGGAACTAGAAGTCTTATTTCTCTTAATGCTTTATTAAAATGTAAATTGGTGGAAATAGGGAAAAATGATTTTGATCAGGTTGAGATGGCCTTAGGACGATCTGAAAAGGTTGAATGATTAGTGCAAGAGTGCCCTTTAGACTTGGGAGTGTGTATCACACATGTGAATATTTATGTGACACCACTTGGTCGTTATGATTTGGCAATTTGGATGAATTGGCTTGAATCCCATTGGGTTGTGCTTAATTGTTGAAGCAAAACCCTTCAATTTTTGAGTGATGAGGGCCAATATATGGTTCTCCATGGGTAAAGGAGATATTTTTATTTAAGACTTATCTCATTCTTGCAGATGAAGCAAAGTCTTAAGAAAATATGCCAAATGTATGTTGTAATGACTTTAAATGAGGGAGAGATTTTATCCTTTGAACAATATCTTTTCCTTTCAAAATTCTCTGATGTATTTCCAGAGGAGTTCATTGGTTTACCTCTTAAATGAGTGATTGGCTTCTCCATAGAGCTAAGGCTACGTACCAAACCTATATCCAAATCTCCCTACTGAATGTTTGTTGTTTAAATTAATGAGTTGCAAGTGAAACTTCAAGAGTTATTAGACTGGGGTGTGATTATATGTAGTGTTTCACCTTGGGGAGCTCCTGTGATATTTGTAAATATGAAGGATGGATCTCTTTAGCTTTTTTTCGATTACAAACAATTAAATCGAGTAACTATTTGAAATGAATATCCTTTTCCTCAATTTCATGATCTGTTTGACCAAATGAAGGGAGCCACCATATTCTCCAAAATCAATCTTTGATTTGGATATCATAAACTTAGAATTAAAGAAGAGATTATTCCCAAAACTGATTTTCAAACTCATTTTCGTCATTATGATTTTGTGGATTTTCTTTTTGAGTTATCTAATGACCGAGGAGTTTTTATGTGTCTCATGAATGGTGTATTTCTGAAGAACTTGGACAAGTTTGTACAAGTGTTCCTTGATGACATCCAAATATATTGAAAGTCCCTAGAAGAGCGTGAGAAACACCTGAGATTAGTGTTGCAATGCTTAAGATAAAATAAACTTTATGCTAAAATGTCCAAATGCTCCTTTTTCGAATCAGAAATCCATTATATTGGACACATTATCTCCAATGAAGGCATTGTTTTTTACCCAGCAAATATCGATGCAATTTCAGAATGGCCAACACCCTCTAATGTCCATGAAGTGCATAGTTTCATGGGTATGGGAGGATACTATTGGAGATTCGTGGAAGGATTTTAAAAAACATTCAGCCCAATCACTTCATTTCTTAGGAAGGGAGCATCATTTAAATGGACAAATCAGTGTGAGCAGGATTTTTCCAAGCCCAAGCAATCTTTGCCTACAAATCTGATACTAAAGGTTACAGATATGGATACACCATTTATAATATGTATTGAAATGTCAAAAGATGGATTGGGTGTAGTATTATAAAAATATGGTAGGGTAATTGCATATGCCTCTAGGAAGTTAAGGTCACATGAAGAAAACTATGCAACACATTATTTGGAATCAGCAACTATAGTTCATGCGTTGTAGCTTTGGCGACATTATCTAGTCAACAAGAAATTTGAATTGAAAATAGATCATAGAGGTTGGCAACATATATTTACTCAAATTGATCTTAATTCTAGACAAACATGGTGGTCATAACTCCTAATTAAATATGATTTTGACATAACCTGCATCAAAGGTACATTAAGAAAAGTAGTTGATGCACTCAGTTGAAGACTGCACATATTTTCAGTAATTCCATTGAGGATTGATTTGAGGGAGTTCATCTTGAGGGAAAAGGATGTAGATGAATGGTGTAAGAAAGTTAAAGTTTCTCTTTGTGGGGAAGAGGCTAAGAAAATCAAGGTGGAAGGGTATTGTTTTGATGATGACGGTATCGTGAGATTTATGCAAAAAATGTAGTTCTAGATTGAGATGGGCTTCGTGAGTTCATTTTGAAAGAAGCTCACCATGTAGTGGGGAAAGTTTTAGGAGCAAAATTTCGCAAATAGACTATTTTTTGGACATTTTTGGAAAAACTATTTGCCAATTTGGTTTAAAAGTCACCTATTTTTTAGATATATATGATTAAATGGCTGATATTTTCCAAAAAATTACCAATTTTAATAGTAAATTACATGTCTTTTATTGAATATTTGCCAACATTTTGTACATATGAATTTTCAAACTAGAATAGTCGCCTACAATACTATAAATAGGAAAAATATTAAATCCCTAAAATTTACCCTATCATGTAGTAAAAATGGCTCACCTAGGAGTCCAAAAAATTTATTTTGATTTAAAAAATTCTTTTCGATAGCCATGAAGAAAGATGTAGAAAGATTCGTGGCAAAGTGTTTGGAATTTCAGCTAGTTAAGGCAGAACATGGTCATCCAGCAGGATTGTTGTAGTCGCATAACATTCCTGAGTCCAAATGGGAAGAAATATCTATGGACATTTTTGTTGAATTACTCGAAACAACTAAAAGGCATAACTCAATTTTGGTTGTGGTAGACAAGCTTACTAAGAGTGCCCATTTTATATTTGTTTGGCATACTTACAAAGCATCTAAAATAGCACAAGTATTTATCAAGGAGATTGTTAGGCTTCATGGTTTTCCTAAGAAAATCATATTAGAAAGGGCCTTTATTTTCATTGGAATATTTTGGATTAGTTTTCAGGGAGCCATTTAAATAAAATTAAATTTCAGTACAACTTATCATCCATAAACTAGTGGTCAAATTGAAAGAGTAAATCAAGTGTTGGAGGACATCCTTATAATATACGTAATGGACCATCAATATAAATATGAAAATTATATTCCTCTAGTGGAGTTTGTGTACAACAACAGTTATCATCGCCCTCTTGGTACAAAACCTTATGATATATTGTATGGATGACCATGCAAAACACCTTTAGGTTGGGATAGGTTGTAGGATAGAATCTCGTTAGGTCCAGACATGCTTCAAGAAATGGAAAAACAAATGTGTTGTATAAGACAAAGATTAAAGGAGGCACAAGATAGATAGAAGAGCTATGTTTTTATGCGTAGAGTGGATCATAGTTTTAATGAATATAAAATTGTTTTTCTTTGGGTAAAATCTCAAAAAATATCTAATAAATTTGGAAAAGGATCTAAGCTCTGTCCTCGATTTGTTATGCCTTTTGAGATCATTACAAATATTGGACGTGTGGCATTTTTTATTGCTCTACCACTATTTTGTCATCATATGCGTGATGTATTTCATATTTTGGTCATGTGTAATTATGTTCATAATTTTTCTCACATTTTAGATTGCCATTAATTACAAGTAACATACAAGGGGGCTTTGCAGGTAGAGCCAGTTTTCATTTTGGACCATCACACTTGACAAATCAAACATCACATGGTGGACCAGGTAAAGCTCCAATGGGACCCATACAATCCTAGTTCTACCACATGGGAAGGTGCATCTACAATCCATCATGAGTTTTCTTTTTTGTTTAATCAAAATTATTTCCAAGTTTAGCCCAATAGGGGGAGTATGTAGTGTCCTACTTTTCCTAGTATAGTTTTTTCACTCCTATCAACGATAAAATTTTGATAAGTTATGTATGGCATCTTGATCACTTGTTTGGGGAACAATGTTTAATATGTATATTTATATTTCCTCTTATGTTTGGTATCTTTGATTATGTGTATTATATGGTTTGGTAAATTAAATGTTATATAGGTGTTTCTATTTTTTCATCTAACTTATGATGCATGTGTATGGCATAGATGACGATCTAGGATTGAGTCACATAGATCCATGGATGATCATGGATATATGGAACATATGGTTAATTATAATTTATAGACGATACATGATTTGTATGATTATATATGTCTAATATTGTATGAAGCATATGGTAGGGGACTTGGTCATTTGCCAACAATGATACTCAAATTATAAATGATTTTGGAAGTCATGGACAATTGTTGGTAAAATGTGATTAAGTTAATTATGAAATTAATTTTATTTACTTGGTCTATGAGATTGTGATGTGTGTATATATTGTAAAAAGGCCTTACCAATGAACCATCAAATGGGTATGAGCTGACAAGCAGTACCTTAAGATGACACACGAAGTTTCAAAGCACAGTAGATGAGAAGGCATGGAAATTAGAGTGTGGAGTCCTAAATCCATGAAAGATAAAAAAGTGGAGTCTTGTATCATAGGGCGTGGTGTCCTGAATATTTAAAAGATCAAGATTTAGAATCTTGGATCATTGGAGTAGAGCAGAGCTCGAAGTCCTCAATCTACTAAGGCACAAAGATGTATGCAATATGGGTGTGGAATCCCTATTCTCTGAAAGAAAATACCACCCATGAGTGTTGAAAATTTGTCACTCATGGATTAATTTCCTTAAATAAAATCTCATTTCTAACAATCCTGGAGTGCCTTTATAAAAATTGAAAGTAATGTCTAGCATCCGAAGCATGCCTTTCCAAAAATAGTAAATCACCTTGCATAAATTGGTAATCAAGTGTATTTGAAGGAAAATCACTTAACTTATCAATAGTAAATCATGATAGTTCAATATGGACTTAATCATCAATATTATTATTATTATCTTTTATGAGACTATGATATAATTATTAAAAGGGAATTATAAGTCACCGTCATCACCTCAATCACTTGACACCTCCTTCCTTGACGACTCTCATGGCTCTATGTACCTCTCTCTAGCTCTTAACGATACATTACACTCTCTCTTATGCACTCATAAAAGAGTGGAATATTTGTCTTACACTCATTAAAGGAATGTCATAAAAAAATCCTTTTACACTCTCTTTAATACATATGTTACACTCTCCTTAACTAAGGCATGCATACCTCTCCTTCATGACACAAGTTACGATCCTCTAAGTGGAATATGTTACTCTTCCTCAAGGTGTCCATATTACTCCTCCTTTATGAAAAATACAGTTGCTCCTCCTATATGTGTGTCTCATATCTTTTCACTTGAGAGGAGGTGGATTGTGATGCCAAGAGTGGGAGACACTTGAGGAAGTTTGTGAGAGGGAGAGGCTTGGAGAATATCCAAATGTTGCGGAAATGAATTTAAACATATTAGAATAAACTACAAAGTGGATCTAGCTAGTGGAGTTGATAATGATTCGTATTTAGAGGAATTGAAAATCAGCTTCCTTAGTTTTCATTGTATATCTCTCTACTTCTATATTTTGGTGTTGCATGTGAGCTTTTACAACTCAAGGGTTCTATGGGGAGAAGTTCTTCTTGGATGTGGTTGGGAGGAAAATTGGGTGATTCACAATGAGTTGGTAAAGATATTGGAGCTAGAGCATACTCTCATCCTTTTGGAGTTATATAAATACATTGTCAGGTATGTTCATAAGCATTATTGAAATTTTAGTTTATTATTACTTTAAATTGTTCTAGAAGTTTAAATTTATTGGAAATTGCTACTTGTGAGTATTTACGACATATTTAGAGATTTATTTTTTAGCCAACCAACAATGAATGGTAGCTATAATTAAGAATTTACATGCAAGGGATTAAAACAAGAATGTGTTGCCAAAGTTTTCAAATCCAGTTTATAATTCTATGCATAGAAGGTCATATATATTATCTAAATTCAATGTTCTATGTTTTATATCATTATATTGTGCCTTTTATCAGTTCATTACATGGTTTTTTCTTACTATGAATTGGATTGTTGGTTGAAACTTAGATGTGTATAAATGTTGCACACTAAATGTTTAAAGAAAGTTGTCAATAGTTGTAGTTTATTTTATGTATGTTTTCTTGTATAGTTATGTTGAAAACTAATTGAAAAAATGTCTTAATGGTCGAAGCATTAAGGGATTCTATGAGTTTGTAAAATTATGATAGTCGATGTTATAAGTTTTTAATTTATGTCAAGGGAAGTAGATTTGTAGGTTGTACAATGTTCAACTAGGTATAGCTATCAAGAACTCATATGGTGGTTTATTATCATATTAGAATAAGTTTGGGTTTTCTTTTTCCATGTGCAGTTGTAGATGAAGTTTCCATATTAAGTATTTAACAAAATTTGTAAAAGAGGCAGTACTGATGCAATTTTTTGTTGTTTTAAAGAATCACATCACTGGGAGTTTTTAACGTGATTTAGCTAAACATCTCGAGGAACCCATACCATACGACCATGTAACCCCTACTTTGATTCTAAAGAAAATGTTTTCAGATTCTAATTTTATAATCTGGTCGATTTTGTAGAATTGTTGCTACTTTGTATGGATTGCATGTTGTTTGTATTGCAGAAACCTTACCAGATATGATATAATAAATGATATCTATTGATGATACCCATATGATTCATTCTCTTGAAACTATTATTTAATGTGTCAATGTTTTATACTCAAATAGTTCAATATTTTGATGACAAATAATTTCATGTCTGCTAACTATTTTTCAAAAATTCCCAATGTTTGTAGCTGACATGGCTACATGCTATTTGTAAAATTCCCCCATATCTTTTAGAAATGAATCATTGAAGATGGTTGGTAGCTTTACTTGTGTGTTGAGTTGGGTTTGAGGATTATTGGCATTGTTGTGAGATTATGTAATAATATACCATATGATAATATCTGAAGAATTAATTAAGAATGTGAGGCGATGATTAAAAATGTCAAAAAACTTGATGAATTAAATATAATATTTACAATGAATTTTTAGGAGTGAAGCAAGGAAAAACATTTTGAGTAAGAATTTATTTGAAAATATTATTGATTGTGTGATAATAAACTAAAAGTTTGGCTTACCATCTAAGAATGCCATTTCATATGTGAACAAAGACTAAATGGACATACAGAGTCTCAAAGATGAGGGTTTATAGTAGTTGTGCCCAAACAAAAATCAACATCTCTCTCTCTCTCTCTCTCTCTATGCCGCCTCCTCTCTCTCTCTCCTCTCTCTCTCTCTCTTCTCTCTCTCTCCTCCTCCCTCTCTCTCTCTCCCCCTCTCCTCCCCTCCCTCTCTCTCTCTCTCTCCCCCTCTCCCTTCCTCCCTCTCCCTCTCCCTCTCTTCTCCCTCTCGCTCTCTACCTCTTCCCTCCTCTCCCTCTCGTCCTCTCTCCCCTCTCCTCCTCGCTCACCCATCTCTCTCCTCTCTCTCTCTCCCTCTTCCCTCTCTCTTCCCTCTTTCCCTCTCTCTCTCCTCTCCCCTCTCTCTCTCACCTCTTTCCCCCTCTTCTCTCCTCTCCCCTCTCCCTCCCTCTCTCTCTCTCTCTCTCTCTCTCTCTCTCTCTCTCTCTCTCTATTCTATTTTGAATTTTTACTCTCCAATGGGACTTACTTCCCTCTTCCCTATGATTTGTTGTTTTGTAAGGTGGGACCTTACATTGTGTTGGAATTTCACTTTTTATTTTACCAATGACCAATATATTGATAATTCTTCTGTAGAACATCTATTTGAGATGGGATGTTCTCAACTTGGTGTGTTGTGATATTAGTAGAAGTAAGAGGTGGAATTTCCCACTCTGGATTTTCCAGTTGTATTTCATATCCAAAATGTTTTGAAGGTACTTTTATTTTAGTTTGTATCTTTTCTTCCTCCACTTTTCCTTGATTTATATCTCTCTTCCCTTATTTTACACCTTCCATCTCAACATCCTCTTGTTCTATAGCTTTTCTCTTTATAGATTTCTCTTTTATAACAACAGTGTCCATGTTCATTTTCTTAATTATTTGTGTTGTTTGGTCACCAGACTACATTTCTTGACTCTTCATTCTTTCAAGTTCTGTTTTTCTTTCATGAGGATAGGGTACATAACCAAAATCCTATATTTTATTAGAAATCATATGATAAGGATCATATAGCCATTTTTCTTCTTTTTCAAAACCAAATTCCTTCATCATTTCTTTAGCATGAGCAATGTCTTGTCTAGTATTTATAATGAATGGTTTAATAACATTCTCTAATTTGAAAGTATATCCGTTACACCTAGGGAAAAATTGGACTTGATCAACATTAATACTTTTTCTTATGAATTGTACAAAAGAGACCCTCATAGGAAAAACCACTGGTATATGATATGGTTTCACCACTATCCCATACAACCTTATTTATATGTAATATTCAAATAGAAACATTTCATTAGAGAAATTTTGAGGTCTAAAATGGGCCTCCTAAGGAATATTACAAAATAATAGTAGAAATAATAAAATAAGGTTACATTACATGATCAAATTTTAGAGAAAAAAAAAAAGAAAAAAATATTTTTTGAATTCGACTTTTCAACTTATCTCCCTAAAGTTTTACTGAAATTTAAAGTGGGTGAACTCTTTGGCTGCAGAATTTAATTCTTCAACCAAGGAGTACTCATTTTTCATACTTTTGATGGACCCTACTACATGAAAAAATATAAATCTACAAAAAAACGTGATTGTAATCACATTATTCATATATTTCTCATTTTTTGTGTAGTAGGGTCCATCAAAAGTATGCAACATGGGTACTCCTTGGATGAGGAATGAAATTTTTCACCCAATGAGTGCTCCTACTCAAAATTTGAGTGAAATCGTAGGGAGTTGAATATATATATATATATATATATATATATTATATTATTATATATATTATATATATTTATATATACAAATATATACAAATTATTATAATATATGACATATATATACATATATATTACATATTATAGATAGTGGCTTTTTTACTCCAAAAATGGTGAATCATGCCGTGTTATTCACCTAATCATATTGAATCCTATTGGTTATTATAAATTTTATTTTGGTTGTATAATTTTTGTTTTTTGAGGCCAATTGTTTACCTGAAACTTTTCTAATGCACCCACTCTCGTATCAACACTAAGTTGCAGGAGTTTCTTTACTTCAGGTAAGATTCTAGGAGTTGGTTGATTATTTAAAACAACATACACCTCACACATGAAATATGACAAATATTGATAAAAACCTTGATTATCTGGTTTTGTATTTATGACACAAGTCCATTCAACCACTGACTTCATTTAATTTTCGTTATCCGTCATATGTAAATTGAAATTACTGAACTTGCCTGCATGTACATACAAAAATAAATGTACCATATATGAAGGGTACCTATAATATCTGTTATTTAGGATATTTCGGAATTGAAATTAATTTGTTGGGATAGATAAGTAGGATTATAAAGGATAATTTCAAACTGGATCATTAAGTTAAGAAACCCTAAGGTATGTTCATGCACAATATCTGTATCATCTTGAGCAACTTCAAAAAAGAGGGTTACTGGGTAACTGGGTGTTGCCTTTGGAAATAGGGCTCCTGATGGTAGAATTAATATAAACATTTTCTCTTTATCATATTTCTGGAGGGATTTAAAGGTGATATTTATGATACCATCACATATGGGCATACACTTTCCAACTACTAGGAATTTAAATGCTTTTAAAATCAATTCAAGGGTAACTTCAAATATATTTTCTCTAGTAGCAGAAATAAAGAAATTTCTCTAGGGTACTAAGGAAAATCCCAACCAGTTGATGAAGTCTGGAAAATTGTAATTAATTGGGACAATTGAATGGTACAGACCTAACTAGACAAATTGAAATAAGTTATTTTATTTATGAAACCTCTCAAGGGCTTCTTTCGGAACCTCTATGAAGTCAAAAGGATATGGGGATCATGTATGTCAGCCTCTTGGTCAATTAAAGGGGTTTTATTGGGTGAAGGGAGTGGTACATACTTCTGAGTTTGTTTCTTCATGCTTAGACGTATTGAAAATACAAGAGATGGCTTCAAATTACC
Source organism: Pinus taeda (assembly GCA_000404065.3). Taxonomy (NCBI): domain Eukaryota; kingdom Viridiplantae; phylum Streptophyta; class Pinopsida; order Pinales; family Pinaceae; genus Pinus; species Pinus taeda. The sequence continues at coordinate 59,483 of APFE031562165.1, read as the reverse complement.
TGACAAGGGAGATAAATGTGAACGAATTCTGATGAGCAGTAAGGAGAAGTGACCTACTTGGTTGACTTGGGAGCTGAAACCCATGGAAAAATACATTTAGCCACAAAATACCTAATGGAAATTCACTTCTAATCTTTGTGGAAAGAGTAGGAAACCAACAACACAATGGAATTAGAGATTACGAGAGGATGACGTGGAAATGTGAGCATGCATGATGACACAAAGTGGTGACATAAAGTACATGTTTGCCTAGGCATGCTCGCCTAAAATCTATCACTTGTGCCACCTGCCACATGGCATATGATTAACTTTTAATAGAAATTATGTAGGAGGTGGTTTTAGAAAACCCAATTACCGATTTGTGACATCATTGTGAGGTGGTTTTAGAAAATGGGGTGGGTGTCACAATCAATGCTAAACATTGACTTTATAATGAGCAGGATTGTAATTCCACCATTGCAATGGGTCCCCCTCATTTAAAATCCTACAAGAAAGGGTCATCAAAGTCAATATGATCTTGGATTCCATTAAAATGGATGGTGGATGTGTTCAAAGATACAACCTCCTTAAAATTAAAATTTTGGTTGGTTGAACCCACTTCTCTATAGTTTTCAATGCACCATTTTTCTTCTTCACTTCCTTATTAGGCCTTTGCATATAATAAATAGAAACTTTGAAAAATTGATAATTTTATATATAATATATATATATTATATTATAATATGTATTATATATATATTATATATATATATGATATATATATATATATATATATATAGGATAATATATAATTATTCTTAGTGTGGTTATGAACACCCTGTCAGTGAGTGGTTGCTACGTCCACGGAAAAAGTCTGGGCTAATCGTCCCTCGGCCTTACTTACAAGACCAACCCAAGGGGCTCGGGGCAAAATCAACCTGTTGACCATTTCCATGGCGAGGCACGGTTTTTGACCAACTGACGCTAACCCTTTGGCTTTTATATTATATAGATATATATATATATATATTATATTATATTTGTTTTTCATTTTTTTAGCCCACACAAAATCTTTATTGTTTTTTCCTATTGTTTTCTTTTTTACATAATAATAAAAAGAAAATCATGACTACAATAACATGCATGAGATATGTATATATAAACAAATAGAAATATCCAAATAAACAATCTCTTAGTGGTGAAGCTAGAAGAGGGGTCAATATGACCATGGGTCATGACCATCATACTAAATCGTGGTCCCTAGAATTTTAAAAGTGAGTGCATATCCTCATAGGAGAAAATTGTGGAGAATTTACTTGTTGGGGTATTCATAACAAGAGATTAATAGTTAATAAAACAATTAATGGGAATTTGAAACGATGGAGGAGAAAGCGAGAACAAATGGTGGAGGTTCAATAGAGTACCCCCCCCCCCACTCTATGAGGTCATCAAGGGGAGGGGGGAGTTTTATGTTTAAATCCAAAATATCAATATCCTTCTACACCATAGCTCTTAGTTGGAAGGTTAGCTGGGAGCTAATGGAAAATCGTAAAGCACAACATAAATTATGATGGGAAATTCATGTTCTAAAATGGATCAAATCCCTTGTGGAACCCCGGCCACGGTGGTAGATGACATGGACTTAGGCTGACCTGTCATCATGTTTGCATGCCATGTGGCAAACATATTCGGTCTTTTGGCAGGGCCAAATGGGCCACAAATTGGTGACACGTGGCACACTTGAAGGTGGTCAATGAAAATTTTAGGGGATAATATTCACAGGTAGGCTAATTTCCTAATATTTAAAAAAAAAATCTAATTTCCATTTTTTCTAAAATTGATCCAACCAAATTTTATAGTATAAAATTATTTTACTTTAAAAATTGCAAATATTTTATAGAGACAATATAAAATCATTAGAAATTTCAATACTTTTATGAAAATATCACAACAAATTTTGCAACTTGTGTATAAGGGAATCATAAGATTTTCCAAGGTTTCTAAACTTTAAGATAAATTTCCAACCTTGAAATTTTCCTTGAAGGTGGCCATATGGATAGGATGACACCACCCTGAAACTAACGTCACCCCAGTGGCTTTGAAAGGGCATCAACGATAAAGGCCCAAGGAATTTATGTCCCAAGGAAGGGATAATTTCTCAATATTTTTCAAAGACAAGTGTTCTATCCTAAAAGAATGAGAAGGGTGATGTCACAGTGATGTCACCCCACGATGATGCCACCCCAACGATTCTAAGGTGAAGCAAAACAAAACAATCTGGGAAATTTATGTTTTGGGGAATGGAGATATTACTGGTAGGTGATGAAATGATAATATTTCCCACTTGTGGAATGGTTTTGGGAGGGTGAAATGTTGATGAGGGATCACCCCTTTCTCTGTACCTCATGGGGGTTACCCCCCTCATTTCGTGGATCTAGTTCAAAAAAATTTCCACTGTTGATTTGTGGGCATGGAATGAAGAGTTGGAACCATGATCGAGGAACCATCCCCCCATGTTGTAACAAGGGGAAGGGTGGGGTTCCTCATTTTGTATCAGCCATTAATTCCCCTAATGTATCAAGTTTATTGGTTGGCCAAAGGGGCGAGGAATTAAATTTTTGTAATTATTGCATGGAGAGGCACTCTACAGCCCAATATAGGGTATATGTGTAGGCATTAGATGTAATGTAAGAAATATTCTATGTCAACATTTTTAATGTTGAGTATATTATAACTAATAATAATAATAATATATAATAACATTAAAAAAACAACACGATATTCCATGTTCTAGTAAGCCATTCTTAGTGCAATAAATTAGTTTGAGCAAAGTAATAAAAGTAAAAAAATTTATTTTGTTATATTTTAATTTTTTTTTTATTAATAAAATTACGAATAATTTTTTACATAAACTAAAACCATAATACCATGGGCCATCTAGGAATTTTATTATATGTTATGGATATAATATTCTAATTATTTTGTTACAATACTATGGGCCAATACCATGACTTATCAATACCACATGCCCAAACACCATAACTTATTCACAATCAAAATATTTTATAAATATTTTATTTTAATTTAATTTTATGACATTTTTTAATTGGATCTAAAAGAAAAAAGGTTATAATTACTTTTGAGTATATCTAAAACATCAATCCCTCCATTTCCTTTTCGGTATCGATCATAAGTAAATTCAAGTTACTGAACTTGAAGCATGTACATACAAAAGTAAATGTACCATAAATGGAGGGTACCTAAAATATCTGTTAGATATTTTGGAATTCAAATTAATTTGTCGGGATAGATAAGTAGGGATATAAAGAATAATTTCAAACTGTATCATTAAGTTAAGAAACCCTAAGGTATGTTCATGCACAAATTTGAATCATCTTCCCCTAGGAGAAATGAAATTACTACTAGGACGTGTTGAGCAACTTCAAAAAATAGGGTTACTGGGTAACTAGGTGTTGCCTTTCGAATTGGGGCTACTTATGGTAGAATTAATATAAAAAGTTTCTCTTTATCATATTTCTAGAGGGATTTAAAGGTGAGAGTGAGGATACAATCATTGAAGGGAGTACACTTTTCAACTATTGAAAATTTAAATGCTTTTTAAGTAAATTCACGGGTAACTTCAAATATATTTTCTCTAGTAGTAGAAATAAAGAAATTTCTCTAGGGTACTAAGGAAAAACAAAACCAACGCATGAATTCTAGAAAATTATAATTAATTCAAACAAAGGAACGGTATAGACCTAACTAGAAAAATTAAATTGAGTTATTTGATTGATGAAACCTCTCGAGGGCTTCTTTCCAAACCTCTATGAAGTCAAAAGGATAATGGGGATCATGTATGTCAGCATCTTGATCAATTAAAAGGGCATTTTTGGGTGAAGGGAGCCATACATACTTCTGAGCTTGTTTCTTCATGCTTAGAAGCATTGAGAATACTAAATATGGCTTCAAAATACCTAGAAAGGGAGATAAATATGATCATATGTTGATGAGGAGTTGGGAGAAGTGAACAACTTCGTTGACTTGGTAGCTGAAACCCATGGAAAAATACATTGAGCCACAAGATACCCAATGGACATTCTCTTTTAATCTTTGTGGAAAGAGAAGGAGCCCAACAACTGAATGGAATTAGAGAGTATGAGAGGATGACATGGAAAAGTTAGCATGCATGATGATGCAGAGTGGTGGCATGGAGTACATGCTTGCCTGAACTTGCTCCCTTGTGACGCTTTCCACATGGTATATGATAAAATTTTAATAGAACTTAGGTGGGAGGTGGCTTTGGAAATCCTAGTTACCGATTTGTGACATCATCGTGAGGTGGTTTTAGAAAACAGGGGTGGTGGGTTTCACAATCAATGCTAAACATTGCCTTTGAAATGAGCAGGATTGTAATTCCACCATTGCAACTATCCCCCCTCATTTAAAATCCTACAAGAATGGGTTGTCACAATTAATATGATCCTGTATTCAATTAAAATTAATGGTAGATGTGTTCAAAGATACATCCTCTTTAAAATTTAAATTTTGGTGGGTTGAACCCACTTCTCTATAGTTTCCAATGCACCCTTTTTCTTCTTCCCTTCCTTATTAGGCCTTTGCATAGAATAAACATAAACTTTCAAATATGGATTTATATATAATATATATATATAATCTATATATATATATATATATATATATATATATATATATATATATATATATATATATATAATATATATATATATATATATATATATATATATATATATATATTATATATATATAATTTCTTTTTTCATTTTTATGTGATACAAAAATCTTTACTATTTTTGTCCTATTGTTTTTTCTTACATAATAATAAAAAAGAAAATTGTGACTACAATAACATGCATGAGATGTGTATTTATAAACAAACAAGAATATCCAAATAAATTATCTCTCAGCATTGACATTGGTGGAGGGGTCCATATGACCACGATTCATGACCATCATACTAAATCGTGGTGGCTAACATTTGAAAATCGACTCCATATGCACCTAGGAAAAAACTATGGAGAATTTACCTGTTGGGGTATTCACTGCAAGAGACGAATAGTTAATACAACAATTAATGGGAATTTGAATCAATGGTGGAGGATAAAGTGACAGATAATGGTGGAGGGTAAATAGAGTACCAAACCCACCCCCCCTCCCCCCCACCCCCACTCTACAAGGTCATCAAGGGGAGGAGGGAGTTCCATGCTTAAATCCAAAATATCAATCTCCTTGTGCATTATAGTTGTTAGATGGAAGGTTAGATCAGAGCTAATGGAAAATAGTAAATTGCAAAGTAAATTATAATGGAAAATTCATGTTCTGAAAGTGATCAAATCCATTGTGTGACCTAGAACATGGTGGCATATGACATGGACTTAGGCTTACCCGGCGTCATGGTTGCATGCCATGCGACAAACATATTCGGTCTTTTGGCAGGGCCAAGTGGGCCAAAAATGGGTGACACGTGGCACACTTGAAGGTGGTTAGGGAAATGTTTAAGGGATGATATTCACAAGGGGGCTAATTTCCTAAGATTTAAAAAAAAAATTAAAAATTCTAATTTCCTTTTTTTCTAAAATTGATTCACCCAAATTTTATAATATAAAATTATTTTACATTAAAAATTGCACATATTTTATAGAGACAATATAAAATCATTAGAAACTTCAATACATTTATGAAAATATCACCAAATTTTTTACAACTTGTGTATAAGGGAATTGTAAGATTTTCCAAGGTTTCTAAAATTTAAGATAGTTTTCCATCCTTAAAAATTTCCTTGAAGGTGGCCATATGGAGAGGATGACACCAACTTGAAACTAACGTCACCCTAGTGGCTTCCAAAGGGTATCAGCAATAAAGGCCCAAGGAATTTATGTCCTAGGAAATGGATAATTTCTCAATAGTTTTTGAAGTCAGGTGTTCTATCCCAAAAGGATGAGAAGGGTGATGTCAGAGTGATGTCACCCCAAGAATATGCTACCCCAATGGTTCTAAGGTGAAGCAAAACAAAAAATATGGGAAATTTGTGTTTTGGGGAATGGAGATATTACTGGTAGGTGACGAAATGATAATATTTCCCACTTGTGGAATGTTGATGAGAGATCAACCCCTTCTTCGTACCTCATGGTAGTTACCCCCTCATTTCATCGATCTAGTTAAGAAAAATTTCCACTATTGATCTATGGGCATGGAACCAAGAGTTGGAACCATGATCAAGGAACCATCCCCCTGTGATGTCATAAGGGGGAGGGTTGGGGTCCTCATTTTGTCTCAACCATTGATTCCCCTACTGTATCAAGTTTATTGGTTAGCCAAAGGGGCGAGGAACTAAAGTTTTGTAATTATTGCATGGAGAGGCACTCTACAACCCGATATAGGGTATATGAGTAGGCATTAGATGTAATGTAAGAAATATCGTATGTCAATAATTAATAATAATAATAATAATAATAATAATAATAATAATAATAATAATAATAACTTGCAAAAAAAACACAATTTTCCAATTTCTCTTTAGTCATTGTTAGTGCAAATAAATCGGTTTGAGCCAGTAATAGAAATAATATGTGTGTGTGTGTGTGTATAAAATTACGAACAATTTTTTAGATAAAAGAAGATCATAAACCATGGGTTAATACCATGGTTTATCAATACCATGTGCCATATAGAATTTTATTATATGTTATGGATCTAAGATTTTAATTATTTTGTTACAATTACCATGTCTTATCAATACCACATGCCCAAAAACAATAAATTATTTCACAATCAAAATATTTTATAAATATTTTATTTTTTATTTTATTTTATGACATTTTTAATTTTAATTTTAAAAGAAAAAGGTTATAATTAATTTTGAGTATGATCTTAAACCCTCCAATCCCTCCATCCTCATAACAACTAAAAATATTCCCATAGAGATTAAATGGAGATTTTCAATAAATTGAAAATAAGAATACATTTATATATACATATGTGAAATTTATATAATAATAAATAATATTTTTAAAGAAAATGGGATAGATGCATCTTAACCAAAGATCCAAGCAAGGAGAGAAAACAAAGTGACTAACAATGATAATTAGAATACTTTTATATATACATATGTGAAAATTTACATAATATAAATAATATTATAAAGAAATGGGATAGATACATCTTAACCAAGGATCCAAGCAAAGAGAGAAAGCAAAGTGACTAACAATGATAGAGAAAAGGGAGTCCGTGATTTTTTTAAGTTTTTTATTATTGTATTTTCTTTGACCTGATTGATCCAAAATATAGGTTTAATATTTTACAACTAAGTATGCTTTTCTTAATTTATATACTTTCTTAGATAAATTACAGTGGGATCATATTTAAGGGAAAGAGAGAGAGTGATATGGAGGGGGAATAGAGTGGGGGGAGAGAGACAAAGGTGGGAGAGGGAGGGAGAGAGAGAGAGATTTATTTGGAGGGGGAAGAGAGAGAGGGAAGGACACATCCATTGAGAGGTAGAGGTGGAGATAGAGGGAGTGATAAGGGAGAGGTGAATAAAGAATGAGGGAGAGAGGAGATGAAGGAAGAGAGAGAAAAGTAGAAGATAGAGATAGGGAAAGAAGGGGAAGATATAGAGATATGGAGACATATATATGGAGGGGGAAGAGAGGGGTGGAGAGAGAAGGAGAAAGAGATGGATATAGTGATAGAGTTGGAGAGTGGAGAGAGAGAATGTGATGAGGGAAGAGATAAAGGGAGGTGGGAGACAAAGGGATAGATATGAAGGAAGAGAGAGGACTTGAGAGAGAGAAGGAGAGAGTGAGGGGGGAGAGAGATGGACTTGGAGGGGGTGAGAGAGGGAAGGAAGGAGAAACATATAGAGAGAAAGGTAGAGAGGGAGAGGGAGTTACAAGGGAGAGATGGAGAGTCAGTGAGGGAGAGATAAGAGAAGGAAGGAAGATAGAGAGAGAAGGAGAGAGTGATGGATAAAAGGGGAAGAGAGAGAGAGAAGGGAAAGAGAGAGAGGGAGAGGAAGAGGGGGGAGTTGGAGATAGATAGATGTGGAGAGAGAGTTTGTATGTTTTCGGGGTGAGAAGGAGAGACAAAAGAGGAGAGATAGGAGGAGATAGAGATATAGATGGGTGGGGGGGGAGAAGGAAGAATAGAGAGGTAGAGAGAGGGAGGGAGGAAGAGAGATATATATGGAGAGATAAGTGGAAGGAGAGAGAAGGGGTATATAGAGAGAGAGATGTGGAGAGAGAGTGTGTATGTTTGGTGGGCAAGATAGAGAGAAAAGGGAGAGACAATGGGAGATATAAATATAGAAGGAGGGGATAAAGAGATAATAAGAGAGAGATAAATAGAGTGAGGTAGGAAGAGAGATAGATACAAAGAGAGAAGAAGAAGAGAGAAGAAGAAGAAGAGAGAAGAAGAAGGAGAGAGAGAGAGAGAGAGAGAAATATATAGATAGACAAATAGATAGATATGGAGAGAGAGTGTGTATTTTTTTGGGATGATATAGAAATATAAAGAAGGAGAGACAGAGGAAGATAAATATATATATGGAGGGAAGAAGAGAGAGACATAGAGAGGGAGGGAGGAAAAGAGATAGATATGGAGAGAGAGTATGTGTATGACATGTGTTTAGGGGGGTGAGATAGAGAGATAAGTAAGGAGAGATAGAGGGAGGTATAGATATATATATGGAAGGGTGAGAGAGGGAGAGAGAGTGATGGAGAGGTGGACAGAGAGAGAGATGGGAGAGAGAGATAAGGAGAGACGAAGGGAGATAGGCACAAAGATGGAAGCTGGAAAGAGAGGGAATAAAAAGAGACACATAGAGACAAATACAGACATAGAAGTTAGATCTAGAAATTCATGAATGTTTTGTTTTTTTCACTAAAATAGATGTATTGATTAGTGTAGTTGTTGATTTCTAATCCTATTGATTGCTTTCACTATATGCATTTATTTCATTGTAGATGTAAATTTCTAATCCAATTTGATAGCTTGCAGTAGATGCATTGATTTTAGTCTATATGTTGATTTCTACTTCTCTTTAATTGCTTGCACTTGATGCATTGGTTTCAACGTATATATCGATTTCTAATCCTATTTTATTTTTTGCACTAGATGCATTGATTTTAGTCTAGATGTTGATTTCTTGTTTGATGAAAATAGATGTATGATGTACATTAATTTCAAAGTAATTAGATTAATATTGTGCATTGATTTCAGTGTAAGAACATATAATTTATTGATGGTGTGCATTGACATTTGTGTTACATTAATTCAACCATAAATACAATACTTAAATTTTCATCATAAATAAAATGTTCACTTACTTGAAATGCTTGCTTCCTAAAATTGTAAACTATTTGTAATTGGATTCTTTCTTATTATTCCCTTTTTCCATCATTCAACATTGTTAATCACTTTTCATTTAAATGAGGTAATAGAAAAAAAATACCAATGAAAATTATTTGGGGTTTAACACTCCATAATTCACAATGGTTGACTTTAGAAAAAGCTACTATTATTTTTGGAGAGCAAGAGAGACAAGGTATGATGTTTACTACATTAGCTTGAGCTAAACATTTGAATGGTCTATGATTTCAAGAGCCGTTTTCGTATCTTTGATATGAAAAGATGGGAAAACTAATAGGCGTCACAATAAGAACACTAGAAGAAAATAGTTTGATATTGATCACAATGAAGATCATTTGTAATTGACTACATTATTACTATTCACATTTTCTATCATTTAACATTTTCAAATTTTCATTTTGCATTCAAACTTTATATATCATCATTTTTCATAATTCAAGTTACTAACAATGTCTCTTAACTCAACAAACTGGGGTAATTAAGAAAATTAAAATTATATTGACCAAATTAATATTAGACATATTTAGAATATTTAAAATGATCATAATAATTAGATGTTTAACAAATTTTGGATGACCATGAACGACTAAAACCAACTCATATATTCCCAATGAATGTCAAAGACTAGAGAAGGAATGATAAACCTATTGGAAAAAGTCAACAAGGTTATAGGCAATAGAGTCACCAGAGTAGAAATTGGGAATCTGTTAGAGGAATTCAAAACTGATATACATAGGTCATTTAGTTCTCAATTGGACACTTTACAAATGAACAAGAAGAAGGAAGGGGAAGAATTAAATTTAGAAATATTTTTCCTAAAATGCAGGAGAAAGAACCCATTGAAAGAGTTCCCATTAGACCACATTGAGGCTTGTGAAATATTCACTTAGGACTATGCCACAAGAAAACTTCCATCTCTGCATAGAATGAAAGCTATATACTAGGAGGTTTGAGGAATCAAAGATTTTTTGTTTTGTCTACCGAAAATTACCATGGTAACCTTAGCCTCAAGGTATGGTTCTAGATCAATTAGAATATTATAATTTATACATGCCTAGCCTTTATTGTAGTACTTTCTTAGTAGTGGTTCTTACGTACATATCCATTGATGGCTTCTTATCCAAACCATGTTTGAAAGTAATGGTGGGGGAATTTATAGGCTCTGAATGAGCCTTACTCCAACCACCTACTCCACTTCTTCCCACTCTGCCAATGCAACCATCCACATCAACCCATCCTTGACCTAGACTTCATACACAACCAATTCCTAAACTAGATAATTATAATGAAGCTCAACCAAAATTAGATGAGGAGCTTCCTACTTAGCCCACTTACTCTATCTCTTCCTTATATTTTCATGATATTCACCTTAGGTCATAGAAGACTCTTAGTAAAAGAACTCCTCTAGTAAAAATAGAGGATCTTAATGAGGAAATTTTGAACAAAGAACTAGAACTGGTTGTATATATTAAAATCTTAACAACCAATCAAACGATTGTGAAACCACAAGTTCCTCCATTTTCATTAATGATTAGACTAAGAAAAACCTACTACCCAAATTGAGATTGACTTCTTAGGAGAATTTGATATTTTTTGGATTTGTGTACTACTATTTCAGGTCAATAAACTATGTCCTCATCTATTCAAAGGTCGTTCGAGAACTATTCTTGAGGATATCTAATAGAAAATTGAATACCATCAAACTATTTACATGTTTGAGGAAAATTAGTAGATCTTATGTTGGGGGTGCAAGTGGGTCTTTGCTACTAATATTCAGATACATGGAGCTTAGTTATCAATGTGAACATTAATGATAGGTTTATTCCAAGCACATCAATTGAACTTGGAGTTCCCATGAATGTGATGACATGTGAAATGATGGAAACCATAGGAATTTAAGGTCTTAGAAAAACCCCCATAATATTACAAGTAGTTGATCATTCCACCATTAAACATCAAGGGATTATGGAAGATGTTGTAATTTACATAGATTCATAGGAATACCCTATTGATTTCATGGTGTTTCAACCTAAATTTTTCATAGGGAATTGTCCTTTGATCTTAGGGAGACCATGGCTAGCCACTTCAAATGCATATATCGGCTATAGGTTTTGTAATACAATAATTTCTCATGGGACCTCTGCCAAGCAACTCACCTTTTATCCTCTAGCTAATCCCAACATCAACCTAGAAACTCTTTTTTGGGTTAATGAAGAGGAAAGTGATGAGGAGATATTTTATCGCTAATTATTTACTATAGATAAATATCTCACTCTCAAAGATAAGGATGAGGATATAGGTGACTTTATAGTTTTGTCTTCTCACATAATTCACACATTATCACCCAAATATTAAACCTTGAAGTTCAATATTCTCTTACCAAACCAAATGGGTCACCATTGGAACATGAATATGAGTCCTGTTCTAAGGAAGAGCATTATCCAACATTGTAAACTATGGACATCAACCCCAATAATTTTTGGTCCACCAAAATTCATGATCCATGACCATAATCAAATCTCTCTTTTGAATTCTTAATTGATTTGGTCTACAAAAAATGCTTTGTTTACCAATCATTGCATAAAATTATCTTACCAACATTGTGTATGGATACAGACCTATAACTAATCCTTCAAGAATTTCCTCTGAGGTTGAAGGCCTCTGAGGTGGAATCCTTCATTATAGCTCTACCAAAATGTACAAGTCTCATCTTAGCTTCAAGAAAATACATTAGCAATATATTTATTGTTTCATTAAATTTACTTCTAAAGCCTAGATCTTTGAAATCATTACTAGTTACAAGAAATTTGGAAGACACACCATCAAGTTGTTTAAATAAACTAAATAGAATTTTACGAAGATCCATGAAGGCACTCTCACCAACAATAGTGCATGGCTTTTTGTCAAGCTCAACTTCAAACTTTTAAAGATCTATTCACAATGATCCATGATAGACTAGTTCAAGTCTTCCATATGACAACTTCTCTTTGATGTGTTATCACAGTATTTTTCCCTAGAAGTTATCAAAAGAAGGAAAAGGCCAAGGTAACTAAAAAACAATCTTTTAAGTATAGGCTATAGCCAACCTATGACTCAGAGAGGGCTCTCTCTATATGTTTTAGATTTGTTTGCTAAGATTTTAGGCTACTTTTTAAAGTTCAAGGGGGTTTTGGATTTGTATAGGAAGTTGGATAGTGGAATCCTTAAATAGATGGATAGAATGGTATCTCTGGCTATTGGGATATTGAGTCAAATAAGGGCAACAGAACTGGGATTAAATCATTAAAGGGAGTGTTCAATGGGAAAGCTAGCATAGTCAAACACATGTTTTCAGGTCGAATGGGTGAAATGATCTTAACCAAGGTGAGAGGGCACTTAAGAATCCTCAAACTGAGACTAAAAGGAGGAACAAAGGATGACCATGAGCAAGGGGTAGTTAAGAATCCTTTACTATATACCAGAGGGGATTGAGCTAAGGAGCAATCAAGAATTCCTTAGCTTAGAAAATTTTAGCATAAAACATATAAAATGCCTAACAGTCAAAACAGAGTGCAGTGAAGCAAGTTTTTAGATATCATTCCATATTAAATCATTTAGATTTCATATACATTCAAGATTATGGAAAAATTTTTTAGAGAAAAATGACAACACAAAAGACGATACTTGTCTGTATTTTGCACTACATATGAATTGAGTGAAATGTCTTTGACTTATTCAATAATCTAGCTTGCTGGTCCAATAGTGATACAATAGTTTACAGTCTTTGATCAAGAAAACTATAGAAATATCTAAGAATCCACCCTACATACTTCAAATTGTGAAGTATTTATACAAAAAATTATTACAAAATATCTCAAAACAACTTGATATTTAATCTAGGAAATACAAATATCTTCTTACAAGATGATAGAGACAACTATTGAACTGCTTCATGCTACCCCTTTTATTAAGGTTGTGCTAGCCTTTATTGTTGAAGTGTAGCCTTTTAATCTGGCTTGCAGTTGTGGAGTTTCACGCTGGAGTCTTCTTGACTTTCAACCTTCAACTTATGCTCTTTAACTCTAATACTCTTTGACCCTGATGCCCTATTTTCACCTATTTTACCTGGCTACCTTCATTTTCACTGTGCAATTTTTTGTTGTAAATTTATCATAGTATATCTATCATCTTCTCCCACCATTCTGCATCTGGTAATTTCACATTCACCATTCTTCGTTATATTTCATCAGCCTCAGTATACTTTGCAAAATTTGGCTTGGTGAGGAACCAATGTTTTACCTCATGCTTAAGGAAAAACAAGTTCTAAAATGTGTCATATAACACTTTGCATGTTGGCAGTGCTTTAATGGATAAAGAGCTAGCTTGTTCCTTAGCCAATTTTCTGAGTCTATCACCAAATTCCAACTGTGTCATTAGTTTATCATTGATGACCATAGGACTGGGCAGACCTTTCTCCCTCAAAATCTGGAATTTAGCCATGAACCTATCAATGGCTACATGCATATTGTGGCATGTTTCTTCCAAATTAAGCATAAGGTTCCTTTTAGAAAGGACCTTCCTTATTTCTAAAATTTCAACAATCCTATCTTCTATATTTAAATCTTGGAGCTCATATTTGTTTTTGTTGTTGAGGAAGTGGATGAGTCTATTTGCATCCTCTGGCTTATTTCCTAATTCCTCCTTCACTTTTTGGATAACTTCTATAGTTATATTTACCAGCTCTGTTTGTTCAAAAATTACTTGGATTGATGGCCAAATATCATTAACATAGTCAATGCTATTGGCCCACAACATTTCTTTGGTTTGTCCAAGTGGTTTCTCCAGCGTTAAATCATTCTCTAGGATTCTCATTCTCTCACCCATTCTCTTGGCCCTTTGTGTTTCTTATTTCTGCTTCAATTGGGCAAGTCTGCAGTCTGTTTCCAAACTTGCAACCTTTTTTCTTAACTTGCTCATTTCAGTAACCTGGAGAGACATCTCTTCCATGGCTTTGACAAGTTCTTTTGCTTTCTCTCCTAATGCACCTATTGCTGATGTAGCCTCTCTTGTTGCTGGCAAGGTTGTTGCAAGTGCACACTGTAAGTTCCGAAGATGTTGCTAGTGTGGATGGTACTACTGTGGAGACTGTGGGGATAACATTTGTTGAAGAGGTGGCCACATCTGCCCATTTTAATTTGATCAAAGCATCCAAATCCTTTTTAGTTTCTTTAAGTTGGTCATTCAATTTCAAGACCAAGTCCATTAGTTCTTCATGCCCCTGTTGGGCTTCTAGGACTTCTAGTGTTTTTGGATGCTATAGCTGAGGTATTTTTAGTTGTTTCTTCAATGCATCTATGTGATCATTCTTATTTTTGATAAGTTGTTATGTAGCTTTTATATCTTTGGGATCATGTCCGAATTCAATTACTAAGCCCTCTAAGGACTTGATCCTTGTGTTCTTGGCCTGTGAGGAGGCCTTCTCCAACTGGAATTGTGATAATATGTTGTTCAAGGAGTTCTATACCTGATGGGAAGTTATGGCTTTACCTGTCAGGGTGGATTATATCATCTCTCCAGCCTGTTTTTGTAGCTCAATCTCGTTTATGGGATGAATATCCCTTGCCAACACTTTAAAATCTACCCTTTTGAAATCTAATGCTATCTTTGGCTACTGGGCTGTAGGCTTTACAAAGGTCATCTACAGCTTCACCTCTTTAATGTCAAAGGTTGACATTAGCCTTGTTTTATTGGTAGGAGTCAGCTTCAGATATTGTGCATATGTTTGGGCCTTAAGCCTCTCATTTCTAGCCTTGATTTCTTTATACCTTTGCTTGATATCTTGGTCTTTGTTAGTTGGCATTCTGAAAGAAGACACTTCAACACTGAGCTGCCTTTCCAACATCTAAGTTTGTGATGTGGAAGGCTCTTGCGTGCCTCCATATGGGGTGGGAGGCCTACTTATTTATGCTCCTATATTAGTGACTTCAGGTGAGTCTTCAGTAAACTCTTGCTCAGAGGCTGGATTTAGCCTTTGCCTCTTATTTCATTCTTGCTATAAATCAGAGGTGGCCATTCCTGAAGTGGAGGCCCCTTCTCTATTTATTTTTGGGATCTTCTCCTCATTCTGAGGAGTTTTCATGACTAAAGGGGTGCTCATAGTAGTCTCTAGTTCTCCTGGTACTTGTAGAAAAGAGTTTTCATTAAGCTTCTTTTCTAAATCAATAAGAGCATTCTCAACATATACTCTGGGGCTCTCCTGGTCTACTAGGGTACCCTCCACCCATTCTTTCTGATTTGCATAAGCTTCTATTTTAGGTATGGGATGGTGAATGAAAGTTCCTAGCTTGACCTTTTGTCTCTTCTTTGTGATGAATTCCAAAGAATCATATCTCCAGAAAAAACTTCTTCGGAACTTCATATTCTATAATATCAAGTCTGCCTCTTGGAAAACCCCTCTAGAGTTGCATATGAAGGTGCCTAGTTGGTCTTTTATTTTGAAATTGGCCTTCTTCTTGGCATTGACAAAGTTTATTTCATCTGCATTGATAATTTTCCTGAAGTATTCTAATGCAAACAACCTCATTGGGAGGTACTTTGGTAGCTTGTATGGTGCTAGTATGCAACCATAAATCCTGATTTCTATATGGTTCTGGTAAAGTTGCCAATCACCAACTTTGGTCTGCTTAGACAATTGAAGGACTCTCTTTATTTCTGGATTGATTCTAAGAGGAGGGTTTCCAGTCAACATTTTCATGACTGGATGTACAAATAAATCAATGAAATCAGAGTAAGAGTATGGAAATTGGCATTGGTGGATCAATGAAATCCAAAAAATAACTGACCTGCGCTAACCCTTGGTGTCAAGCTTTTGAAGGGTGAATGGGAACTTCTCTAATTGATAATATAAGCACATGTGGTATAAAACTGAGGAGTACTTAAAAACCCTTTCATTTCCCATTCTTGTGAACTTCTCATGCATCCTGTCAGCTATGAATGTGGCAAAGTCATAAGTGGTTGCAAGAGGCTATCCTGGGGTATAGATGTACATGAAAGCCAAGATAATTTCATCAATGTACTCACTTGTGGTGTAATGCAAAACACAATATATCATGGCTACAATATTTCGGCCCCAAGGGGAAAATATAGTTTCTACATATGGAGGGGGCTCTTTAGGGATGTGCTTCTCTTCTCTAATGAAGGTTTGGAGAAACTCGGCCAATTTTGTAGAGCTGGGTTTGGGATATAATTCCTATAGGTCTCCAATTGAAAGGGGAGTTAAGTTTGGCCCTAGTTGGAGCTACAACATCTCATTGATGGACTCAGCAGTGATGGTGAAAAGGACCATCTAGTCATGAGACATGATGGTTCTGTGATTGGGGACATAGAAAGCATAGCACATATTCATAATTTCAGGAAAAATGTGGACTTGGGGGAACTAGTACTTGGGCAAATTTGACTCCGAAAGGCCAATTTCATCAGCATGGTTCAGGAACTTGTCTCTACTTTGGCAATGTACTTTTAGCAGGAGCTTTATGACAGTTGTATGTTTTATCTGGAAGTCTCTGTCCACCAGGGAAAGGTGGTCCAGGTCTAAATGAGTTGTAGTGATAGGCCTCACATCCATTGAAATTGGGGCTACCATACTCAGTTCTTGTGGATTTGAGTGTGGGGAGGAATTCATAATTTTTAGGTCAATGGAGGTTTTGCAGTTTGTTTACGATTTACAGTGTTAAAACTTAGGTAAGTTTAATCTTTTTACTTAGCTAACAGTGTCAGGAGGGTGAATTGACTTCGGATTTTGACAATGGAGTTAGAATTCAGTTAATTACCTGGAATTTGGGCGAACATGACTGTAAATGGGTGGTTGAAGGTGGATGTAGAGTTTAGTATGGTACTGGTACAGACTGGTGAATGAACTGGACTATCTGTTGTGTCTGTGGTGCAATGGTGGAGGTTTATGAGTAATTCGGTTGTTTGCAGGGGTCATAATGAATTTCTAAATTCTCAAAGGTAAAATGCGTGAAAAGAGTGAAAAGAGGGGTAAACAGGCATTTATAGGGAAAACAGTTAATTTTTTCGGGTTTCACTATTTGATGAATAGTGACGGTTTTCAATTAAAAAGGGGGTAGTGGCTTTGGGAGAGCCATCACACCGCTTTTGTGGTGCGGGTGGTATTCGGGAGGGGTCGCCCGATTCCATTCAGCACTTGACAGGTAGCATCAAGGCCAGGGGGAAAACTGCCTTATCGGGCGAGTAAAGGGTGGATGTCGGGCTGGACCGATATGCTTGTGGGGTGTTGGATGTGGAGGAGGGACGATCGACGGTGATCAGGAGATGGGATTTGTGCGGGGGTGAATGATGTGATTTGATGGGGGGGTCGAGGAGATAATGATCGGCTGTATGAGATTAATTTAGAGCTTAATCTTAATGGGGAATTTTTAACATAGGATTAAGGACAGAGGGTGGGTTTTTTAAAGTTTTTCCGGATAAGGGGTAGTAACATAGTTTATAAAATAAACTAAGGGGTGGAGCTAATTTATATAAGGGGGTTAAATATATACGGGGTAGTGGAGTTTTAAGGAATTTTAGATATTTAATTAAAATTTTTAATAGGAAGTGAAATGAGCAGAAGGGGAATTGTGCCTAGGTGTATGAAATGTTGTGTATTTTCCATATATATAGTACTTAGGATAAATGTATTTGGTGGATTGTTTTAACACAAAACATGTTTATAAAGGGGTTTTCCTAGGTAAAATAACTTAACCTTAGCAAAAGGGGTTTTATGAGGGGAATGAATGAATTATGATGAAAGTTAATACCTTTCCTTCTTAAGTCATCAAGACGAGGACCCGGTCCCACCAGAAGTCAGAGAAATGCTCTGAGCCTTTTTGACTTAAAAACTATAGGTATTAATATTTTTCTTATGGAATGGGAGATAGTGAGTGCCATGGGGCTTAAAATGAATGAGGGGATATTAAGTAAACCAAATTGTGAACGATTGTCTTTGTTTTGTTTACCACTTATGCATATTTAAACGATGCGTTTGGAACAATGACACAATTACTTTTTGTATCAATTACATGATATTTCTACAACCTTTCTACTACTTACCAACTTACTCATCCTACCATTTTTTCTTCACTTTATTTGGGTGCATTTTAGGGTAGCAAACCCTTATCAATCTTTTCTTTTCTTTATAAAAATAAACTATCTAGTTCTAACCTTATATCCTCCAAGGGTTCATATTAAAGTGATGAACTCCTCTTATTAATTTTACCTATCTAATGATCTGCCATGATTACATTGTTTGGTCAGATTTATTCACTACCTATGAAACATAAAATTCAAAGCATGAAATAGCCAAGTTTAAAAATTTTGACTATCATGGATTGTGGCATAAGTAACAAGCTGCACACAATCATTTATTATGCATAAAATGTAAATAGTAGTGGCATTTTGACTTGTACACTTTCCTGGTCCCATTTTGTCTTTTTGGGTTCATATATTTCATTTTCTTTTGACCTTTTGTCATTCTTTTTTGTCCTCTAATTATTCTTTTAGGACATACCCTCTTTACATTTTTAAAATTTTTAAATTGGAAAACATTTGCAGAAAGCAAGGGTATATACAATATTACAAGGCTTAACCTTAGTCATTCAAAATTATGACTCCTATTGTTATAGGAACCTGATAGTGGCTCCACTTGGGGGTGGAATTTCCTGGTGAAATGTCAAGAACTTTGTAGATCAATAGCCTTTGAATTGTTGTTGATGTCACCTTGCAAAATTATCCTCTATGCCCTGCATTATTGATGCTTATGATAGTGAATCTTTAAAGCTTAGGGCCTTCTCTTCAGGCTTCAAATTCAAAGACTACCATCCAATCCAAACTAAATTTTTTGAAGAAAAATGAAATATGTACAATGGAAAGTAAAAATTATTAGTTAGGTTCAAAATAGTGCTTGAGCATTCGACCATTCACTGGTCCACCTTCTGCTTTTGTACCATCCATTTCTCTTAAGAAGAAAGCATTATTACCTTTGAAATCATAAATGACAATGGGCCTTTCCATAGGAAATCAAATTTCCCATGTTTACTTTTATATTCCCTCCTTGAATCCCATTTTAGGACTTTGTCACGAAGGTATAAATCTTCAGCCTTGGTTCTCTTGTCAAAAATCTTTTTAATTATTTCCTACACAACCTGACATCTGATATATACTTCTTCCCTAGTTTGTTGAAGATTTTTTGTTTGGTTGATTCTTCTTTGGATACTATTTGGTTCAACCTTCAACTCTTGAAGCAGCTTCATCACTGGTTTTCCCAAGGAGGATGGAAAGACATCTTTCGTCCCATAAACTAGTTGGTAGGGAGAGGTACCAATTGATTTCTTTGTGGTTAGTTTGTCTGTCCATAAGGCATTGACTGACTTTTTGTTCCATGTTTTCTTATTGTCCTCTCACAACTTTTTAATGGTGTTCACCAGACCTTTGTTTGAGTATTCTTCCAGTCCATTTCCTTGAGGATAATAGGCTGTGGAATGGCCCACAGTTATATGATACTTGTTGCAAAAATCTATCATTCTTTTGGATTTAAAGGTAGTTGCATTATCAATAATGAGCTTAGTTGGACATCCAAATCTTGATAAAATGTTGGTTTCAAGGAAGGTTATGATAACAGTGTCAGTGGCTTTCCTTGAAGGTATGGCCTCTATCCATTTGGTGAAATAGTCTACGGAAGTGAGGATCCATTTGTGTTGGGCAGAGAAAGGTGGGTAAATTTCACCAATGAAGTATAGACCCCATTGTTTGAAAGGTGTTTCAGCAGAGATTGGCTTGAGGGGTAACAGTAGAATCTCTTTATTTCCCTAAAAAAATTTACATTTGTGACAGGAGGTCATATATTTCTTTACATTAGAAAACAAGGTAGGCCAGTAGAAACCGGCTCTAAGAATTTTATTAGCGGTGGTTTTCTAGTAAAGGTGTCCTTCATAGTCACCTGCATGAAACTCTTGTAATACTTTGTCAAATTCATATTTTAATAAACAGTTGAGAAGAATACCTTCATGATTTCTCCAAAACAAAGCATTGTCTGATATACAAAATTCTAAGGAATTCATCTTCAAAAATCTGCTTTTGGTCTTTTAGGAGGAGCTTGTAAATTTAGTAAAACATAAATGATATCAGCATACCATGGTGATTCAATAAAGGCCTTGTTGATTAGTGGAGTCGCCATCACCATCTCCTCTTCATTATCTATCTGTGCAATAAAGTTTATATCCAGGGCCTGACAATTTGATTCAGCCATGAGATTGGCTAAAACTTGGCCCTTGATTAACTTGGTTGGTTTGATTTATATATCATATTCTAGAATAGTAGCAATCCATTTTCCCCTCTTTCCATTCGGACCACCCTGAGTTAGGATGTCTTTGACTACTGAACTGGGAACATAGGCCACTATATGAGAATATAAAATGTATACCCTAAAGTCCTTGACAACTTTGACCAAAGCAAAAGCTTGTTTTTCCATTATGTTATATTTTAAGGGGGCATCTCTCAGGACTTTGCTAAAGAAAGCAATAGGTTGTTCATAGCCCTGACCATTTTTCTGCAGTAAAACTACAACAATTGTGTGCTCAGAAGTAAAGGAAAATAATATTAAATCTCTGTCAAATTTTGGACTGATCAAAATTGGTGTTCTAGTTAATGCTAGTTTAATTTCTTCAAAGGATTTCTTAGCCTCAATAGTCCATTTTATGGTTGAATCTTTTTTTAACATATTGTTCAGTGATCTAATTAATTCTGCTAGGTTAGAAATAAATCTTCTAAGAAAGTTATTTTTCCCTAAGAAAGCTTGTAATTCCCTAATGTTCCTTGGATGTTGAATCTGTAAGATGGCTTCTATTCTTGAAGGGTCTATTCGGATACCATCTTTTGAAATTATATGACCTAGTAGCTTTCCTTCTTCTGGCCCAAACAAAGACTACTTGGGGTTTAAAGAAATTCCATATTTCCTGCATTTAATAAAAACCTGCCTTAGGTGATCCACATGTTGACTGTCAAATTTTGAAAATACAGTAATGTCATCTAGGTATATTACAAGGAATTCATTAATTTCTTTGGCAAAGGATATATCCATAGCCCTTTGGAAAGTTGCTCCTGCATTCATTAGTCGAAAAGGAATTTTCACATACATGAATGTGCCCCAAGGAGTAGTGAAGGCAATCTTGGCTTGGTCATCAGGATGAACTAAGATCTGATTGTAACTGGAAAACCCATCCAATAATGAGATTTTGGTTGATCCAACTACTCTTTGCAAAATATGATCCATTTTGGGAGAGGGTAATTGTCTTTGAGAGATACTTTGTTGAGGTTCCTAAGGTCCACACAGAGTCTGATCTCACTAGTTTTCTTCCTAGTTGGTACCAGGTTTGAAACCAAATCAGAAAATCTGATTAGTGCAATTATCTTAGCATCATACATTCTATGGATTTCATTTTCAATTGAAGATAATAGGACAAGATTTATCCTTCTAAGTTTTTGTCTATTTTTTTTTTCTTTTATAGGGATTGTGTGTTGTATGATGCTAGCATCATAGTATTTGAGGTCCTCATAACTCCAATAAAAGACATCTTGAAATTATTTTAATAACTCAAAGTATTTTCCTCTTTCAGTGGGAGGTAATGATTTAGAAAGTTTGATCAATTTTGGATTTTCATTAGTGCCTATATTACACTCCTCCATATCAGATTTCAAAGGTTCCATTTTAGGCTTTCTAGGAACATCATTTGAATCAAACAAGTCTTCCAAAGGGGTTAATCCCTTATGTAAAAATTTGTCTTTGAAATTGATTACTTCAGTGTCTTCGTTAATTATTTCATCAATCTCAACTTGCTCTAGGTTTTATATATTTGATTTTGTAAATTTAGTGGGATGAAATATATCTATCTCTTCACTTCTATCTCATTTATCTCTATTTTAGCTATACTATTAGGATATATTGATGTGTCAGTATCTATATTGCTATTTACAAATTCTTGTTCTGAGATTAAAAAGTTGTTTATTTTTTTGTCATCAGCGAATATTTTCCAGTTTTTCAAATTATCTGGAATTGCAAGTCTGTGCCTAACTTTAGTGGTGTGCTGATAGTTAGGCTGAAAGGGTAGCTTGCAGGTGTTGGCAAACATTGCTAAACTATGAGCTTGCATATTATTTTGTCTTTCTAAGAAAGTGTTTAGTATTTATACAATGGTCCTTGTGTAACAACTTAATCTAGGGTATTTTTTCATATATTCAACACTAATTTGTTTTATAACTAGTTCGAAGTCTCCCATGACAGAAACTCTTATAGCTCCTAGATTCCTAACTGATTTAAGACCTAAAATTAGTGCTTTCATACTCGACCATATTGTTAGTACATTTAAAATTTAGTCTGTATGCATGGCCTTTTGAGTGATCATTCTCTAGATTGTATGTCCAAACTCCTATCCCTTCTCCAAACTTATTGACTGACCCATCAAACTCAAGATGCCATAACATCTCATGTTCATAATTAGCATCATCTGTTTCCACTAATTTTCCCTCATATTGACTACCTTGTTTAATGCAAAGTTTTAAAGTTTGGACAGTTTCCTCTTGTTTTGAAACTGCAATTTCTTTTCGTTCTGTACTGACACTGTCTAAAAGCGTTTCTTGAGTTTGATCAGTATTATACATGATAAAAGATCAATGTCTAAATGTAGAGAGTAGATAGGAAAGTTTTGAGGCCGATCCTGGCTACTTACCATGTAATTCATTAAAGTTTCTTGGTATATCTTCTTGGGTTGTCCAAAACAAAAATTATTGCATATGATATATCAAGTTGTAAAAATCCCGGAAGTTTGGCTCCCCATGATCTGGACATGCCATACTTCGGTGGGATGTTAGCAACCACAATATCCATAAGGATGTTCTTGGCAGGATATTGAACTAAGGTGACACATAGGTCTTTAATCAAGCCCAAACAATTTAATTGACTTGAGTCAAATGAAAATAAGTCCTTGTAAGGCCTTGTAATGTCTAGGTTCAATTTTTCCATTATTAATTTGGGCTTTAAGTTGTGGGAGGCTACAGAATCCAACATTGATTTATGAAGAATTTTGTCATGGATGCCAAGGCTAATGTAGAAAGGTGGTATTCCTCCTTCTAGTGGTTTTCCATTAACATCTAGACCAAATATAAGTTTTGGCTGGTCATCAAACAGGTTAACAGAATATTCATTTTCAACAATGTTTAGGGTCTAGTTTATCTGTGTTTTGTAGGTTTCATTCTTGATTAATTCTATTAAAGGGACTCAAATCTTTAACTTAGCTACCTCTGCTCCAAAATTAGAAGGCAAAGGGGCTTTCTCTGTTTGAGGGTTTTGAATTTTCACAGTAGTGATTTGAGTGGGATGGTCTTCTTTTCCTTTATTGGGGACCTCTTTTTATGAATTTTCCAATCTAGTGTTTTGAGGTGTGTCCACTGGTTTTTTAGGGGGAATTGAAGTAGAGGGTTGATCATCAGAAGGTTGATTAGGGGTTATATCTACAATGGTAGGGCCAGAAGGATTCTGGTTTTGTCTGGGGAGAATCTGGAGGATTTTAGAAACTGGTGCTTCTTTGATCCTATTGGGTTGATTTGGCATTGTTTTCTTGGTCCGATCAAGGATATCAAAATTCTTTTTACTCCTTAGACTATACTGCTTCTGTACCTCAAAGATGGCAGAATCATAACCTTGTTTATAATCAAATGACTCTCTAGACTGGATTTGAAATTACTGTAGCATACACAATTCCTGATCACCTTGGCTAGAAAAACAACACCTTCATCGTCTAATCCCATCAGGTTAATCTGTGTGTCTTGCTCTAGGTCTTTAGGATGGGATGTTTTTGCATAATTTTCTTGGAAAGGGGGCCTAATATTCTGATTAGGTCCATTTTTCTTTGTGTTTTGGTTTTGGTTTTGATTTTGGCTTTTCTTAAAGTTTGGGTTTCTAACTAGAGGTGCCTATTGATTATCCCACTGGGGTTTCCTCTCTATATTATATATTCTATCCATTAACTTTTCCATGCCTTTTGCTAAGATATCTATTTTAATGTCAGAGGGTGAAGGATCATCTTTAGTAGTTCCTCTTCTTTCATTCCTAGTTCTAGCTCTTTTAGCTAATAAATTAGCCTCTACACTTACTGCCACACTTTGCATATCTTCTAGGGTTGGGGGGTTCTTTCCCCGAGCCAAAATCCCATGTCTGTGTCAAAATCATTAGGGAACTTTATCGAAGCTAATTCAGGTGGGGGTCTAAGATTAACTAGAATTGCATTATATATATTGTTAAATCTGGTGCAGTAATATTGAAAAGTTTTGTTGGGTCCTCTCCTAATATTTTCATATTCTGAATGGATCTGTAGATGATTCTTTTTCTTTTCCCATCTATTCGAAAATTGTTGCTGAAATACTTCTAAACTATCAATACTATTATCAGGCAGTGATCTAAACCATTTCCTACCATCACCAGATAAAGTCTGAGCAAATAATCTCATTTGGGCATCCACAATATCAATTTCATGAAGTTCAAAGTAGTCTGTCATCTTATTAACATGGTGATGTGTAGTGTAATGTCCTATGCCATCAAATTGGACAATTTTTACTCTGGTAGTCTACTGGCATGGCACCAAGGGGAGCATATCTATTTGCCATGGCTATAAGCTGGGAAGGGCTAAGATTTGGGGTTGAAACACTAGAAGATGATACAGTAGTTGAGGATAAAGTAGGACTAGTAGGTGGTACCTAGGATATGATAGGTTGGTAAGGAGTGAGGGATGAATGGAGGTGGGGAATGGGCTTCAGATGTTGAAGAGAATAGTGGTGAACTAAGAGTAGTGGACAATTGTTTAGAAAGCTAAGAGATATTGGCAATACTAAGGGATGATTGTGGTGAATTCAGAATGTACTCATCAATTGATTTGTTGGCTTTTTGGACTTCGAGGTCTACAATAAACTCAGGATCTATGACAGTGTCACAAATTTCACTTTCAGACTTTGATCTAAATAATGACAAATAAAATTGCTCATCAAAGGAAGAACTTCTAAAAACAACCATTCATTAAGGCATGGATTAGCTTTAACTAAGGGTGTGTGACTAGTTGAACTTTCTTTTGTTTGGACTTTCTTGAAAACAGGTTGGGATTATCAAATATTGGGGGAGGGTTTGGATTTGGGTTAGCCCTAGTATAATGAGTTCTCCTCAAAGCCAAAATTTCAGAATTTTTTAAATTGTTTTATTTTTGTGAGAAATAACTTCTAATAAATTACTTTAAGAGGCTCAAAATACAGAATTAAAAATTTCTTAAATATTTATTAGGACTGAGGGGTCTCCCTAGTGGATTTGCCACTATGTTATCACTCAGTCTTTTTCCCTAGAAGTTATTAGAAGAAGGAAAAGGCCAAGGTAACTACAAACCAATCTTTTAAGTATAGGCTCTAGCCAACCTATGACTCAGAGAGGGCTCTCTCTATATGTTTTAGCTTTGTTTGCTAAGATTTTAGGCTACTTCTTAAAGTTCAGGGGGGTTTTGGATTTGTATTGGAAGTTAGATGGTAGAATCCTTAAAAATATGGATAAAATGGTGTCTCTAGCTATTGGGTTATGGAGTCAAAGAAGGGCAGCAGAACTGGGATTAAATCATTAAAGGGAGTGTTCAATGGGCAAGCTAGCAGAGTGAAACATAGGTTTCCAGGTCGAATGGGTGAAATGATCTTAACCAGGGTGAGAGGGAACTTAAGAATCCTCAAACCAGGACTAAAAGGAGGAACATAGGATGATCATGAGCAAAGGGTAGTTAAGAATCCATAACTATAGACCAGAGGGGAACTACCTGAGCTAAGGAGAAATCAATAATTCCTTAACTTAGACAATTTTAGCAAAAAACATACAAAATTCCTAACAATCAAACAGAGTGCGATGAAGCAAGTTCTGAGATATCATTCCATATTAAAGCATTTAGATTCCATATACTTTCAAGATTATGGAGAAACTTTTAAAGAAAAATGACAACACAAAAGAAGATACTTGTCTGTATTTCGCACTACACATGAATCCAGTGAAATGTCTTTGCTTTATTCAATAATCCAACATGCTTGTTCAACAGTGATACAATAGCTTACAGTTTTTTATCAAGAAAACTATAGAAATATCTAAGAATCCACCCTACATACTTTGAATTGTGAAGTATTTATACAAAACATTACTACAAAATATCTCAAAACAACTTGAGATTTAACCTAGGAAATACAAATATATTATTGCAAGAAGAGAGAGACAACTAATGAACTGCTTGATGTTGTCCCTTTTATTAAGGTTGTGTTGGCCTTTATTATTGAAGTGTAGCTTTGTAATCTTGCTTGCAGTTGTGGAGTTTCACGCTGGAGTCTTCTTGAATTTCATCCTTCAACTTATACTCTTTAACTCTGATACTCTTTGACCCTGCTACCCTGTTTTCACCTGTTTTACCTAGTTTCCTACATTTTCACTCTGCAGTAACTTTCTGTTGTAAATTTATCACAATAAATCTGTCATCTTCTCCCACCATGATGCATTTGGTAATTTCGCATTAACCATTCTCCTGTAGATTTTATGAGCCTCAGTATACTTTGAAAAATTTGGCTTGGTGAGGATCAAATTTTTTACCTCATGCTCAAGGAAAAACAAGTTCTCAAATGTGTCATATAACACTTTGCTTGTTGGCAGGGTTTCAATGGATGAAGAAATGGCTTGTTCCTTAGCTAATTTTTTTAGTCTATCACCATAGTCCAACTGTTTCATTAGTTTATCATTGATGATTGTAGGACTAGGCAAACCTTTCTCCCTCAAAATCTGGAATTTAGCCATGAACCTATCAATGGCTACCTGCATATTGTGGCACTTCTCTTCCAAATTAATCATAAGATTCCTTCTCGAAAGGACCTTCCTTATTTCTAAAATGGTAGTAGTCCTATATTCTATATTTATCTCTTGGAGCTCCTATTTGTTCTTGTTGTTGAGGAAGTGGATGAGTCTATTTGCATCCTCTAGCTTATTTCCTAATTCCTCCTTCACTTTCTAGATAGCTTCTGTAGCTATCTTTAGTAGCTATGTTTGTTCAAACATTACTTGGATTGATGGCAAAATATCATTGAAAAAGTTAATGATATTGGCCGACAACATTTCTTTGGTTTGTCCAAGTGGTTTCTCCAGTGTTAAATCATTCTATAGGATTTTCATTCTCTCACCCATTCTTTGGGCCCTTTGTGTTTCTTCTTTTTGCTTCAGTTGGGCAAGTTTGCAGTCTGTTTCCAAACTTGCAATATTTTCTCTTAACTTGTTCATTTCAGTAGCCTAGATAGACATCTCTTCCATGGATTTGACAAGTTTTGTTGCTTTCTATCACGATGCACCTGTCGTTGATGTAGGCTTTGTTGTTGCTGGCAAGGCTGTTGCAAGTGGTGTTGTAGGTGGCAAAGATGCTCCTAGTGTGGATGGCACTATAGTGGAGACTGTGGCGATAACATTTGTTGAAGAGGTGGCCACATCTACCCATTTTAATTGGATCAAATCATCCAATTCATTTTCATTTTATTTAAGTTGGTGATTCAATTTCAAGACCAAGTCCATTAGTTCTTCATACCCCTGCTGGGATTCTAGGACTTCCAGTGTTTTTGGATGTTGTAGCTGAGGTATTTTTAGTTGTTTCTTCAATGCAACTATGCCATCTTTCTTCTTTTTGATAAGTTGTTCTGTATCTTTTATATCCTTAGAATCGTGTCCCAATTCAATTACTAATTCCTCTAAGGACTTGATCCTTGTGTCTTTGGCCTTTGAGGAGGCCTTCTCCAACTGGAATTGTGCTGAAATGTTGTTCAGGGAGTTCTGTAGCTAATGGGTAGTTATGGCTTTACTTGTAAGGGTGGAGTATATCATCTCTCCAGCCTGTTTGTATATCTGGTCTATGGAATGAATATCCCTTGCCAACACTTCGAAATCTACCCTTTTGAAAGCTAATGTTTTCTTTGGCTGCTGGGCTATAGGCTTCACAAAGGTCATCTATAGCGTCCCCTCTTTAATTTTAAAGGTTGATATTAGCCTTGTTTGATTGGTAGTTGTTAGCTTCAGATATTGTGCATATGTTTGGGCCTTAAGCCTCTCATTTCTAGCCTTGATTTCTTTATACCTTTCCTAGATATCTTGGTCTTTGTCAACTAGAATTATGAAAGAAGACACTTGAAAACTGAGCTGCCTTTGCAACATCTGAGTTTGTGATGTGGAAGGCTCTTGCATGCCTCTAGATGGGGTGGCAAACCTACTTCTTTCTGCTCCTGTATTAGTGACTTCAGCTGAGTCTTCAGTAAACTCATACTCAGAGGCTTGATTTAGCCTTTTCCTATTGTTTGATTCCTGTTGTAAATCAAAGGTGGTCATTCCTAGAGTGGAGGCCCCTTATTTATTTCTTTTTGGGATCTTCTCCTCATTTTGAGGAGTTTGTATGACCGAAGGGGTTCTCGTAGTAGTCTCTAGTTCTCCTGGTACCTAGAGAAAAGAGTTGTCATCAAGCCGCTTTTCTACATCAATAAGAGCATTCTCAACATCTACTCTGGTGCTGTCCTAGTCTACTAGGGTACCCTCCACCCATTCATTCTAATTTGCATAAGCTTCTATCTCAGGTATGGGTGGTGAACGAAAGATCCTAGCTTGACCTTTTGTCTCTTCTTTGGGATGACTTCCAAAGGATCATATCTCCAAAGAAAACTTCTTCGGAACTTCATATTTTGTAATATCAGGTCTGCCTCCCAGCCAACCTCTCTAAAGTTGCATATGAAGGGGCCTAGTTGGTCTATTATTTTGAAATTGGCCTTCTTCTTGGCATTGAAAAAGTTTATTTCATCTGCATTGATAATTTTCCTATATGATTCTAATGCAAACAACCTCATTGGGAGGTACCTTGGTAGCCTGTATGGTGCTAGCATGCAACCATAAATCTTGATTTCTATATGGTTATGGTAAAGGTACCAATCACCAACTTTGGTCTACTTAGAAAATTGAAGGACTCTCTTTATTTCTGGACTGATTCTAAGAGGAGGGTTTCCAGTCAACATTGTCATGACTGGATGTATAAATAAATCAATGAAATCAGAGTAAGAGTATGGAGACTGGTATTGGTGGATCAGTGGGGTCCAAAAAATGACTGACCTGGGCTGACCCTTGGTGTCTATCTTTTGAAGGGTGAATGGGAACTTCTCTGATTGATAATATAAGAACATGTAGTATAAAACTGAGGAGTACTTAAAAACCCTTTCATTGCCCATTCTTGTGAGCTACTCATGCATTCTGTCAACTATGAATGCGGCAAAGTCATAAATGGTTGTAGGAGGCTATCCTGGGGTATAGATGGACATGAAATCCAGAATAATTTCATCGATGTACTCACTTGTGGAGTAACCCAAAGCACAAGACACCATGGCTACAATCTTTCGGCCCTAAGGGGAAAATATAGCTGTTACATATGGAGGGGGGTCTTTAGGGATGTGCTTCACTTCTCTAATGAAGGTTTGGAGCAGTTGGGCCAATATTGCAAAGCCGTGTTTGAGATATAAGTCCAACAGGTCTCCAATTGAGAGGGGAGTTAAGTTTGGCCCTAGTTGGAGCTGCAACATCTCATTGATGGACTCAGCAGTGATGGTGAAAAGGACCTTCTGGTCATGAGACATGATGGTTCTGTGACTAGGGACATAGAAAGCATAACACACATGCATAATTTTAGGAAAAATGTGGACTTGGGGGAACTGGTACTTGGGAAAATTTGACTCCGAAAAGGCCAATTTTATCAGCATGGTTTAGGAACTTGTCCCTACTTTGGCAATGTACTTTTAGCAGGAGCTCTATGACAGTGGTATCTTTTATCTGGAAGTCTCTGTTGGCTAGGGGAAATTGGTCCAGGTCTAAATGAGGTGTAGTGATAGGCCTCACATCCATTGAAATTGGGGCCACCATACTCAGTTCTTATGGATTTGAGTGTGGGGAGGAATTCAGAGTTTTTAGGGTAATGGAGTCTTTCCAGTTTGTTTATGGTTTACAGTGTTAAAACATAGGTAAATTTAATATTTTTTCTTAGCTAAGAGTGTCAAGAGGATGAATTGACTTAGAATTTTGACAATGGAGTTATAATTGCACAGTTAAATACATGGAATTTTGGGAAAACTTGACTATAAATGGGTGGTTGAAGGAGGTTGCAGAGTTTCGTATGGTACTAGTATAGACTGGTGAATGAGCTAGACTGCCTGCCACGTCTGTGGAGCAATGGTGGACGTTTATGAGAAATTCAGCTATCTGTAGGGGTCGCAATGACTTTCTAATTTTTCAAAGGAAAAATGCACGAAAAGAGTGAAAATATGGGTAAACGAGCTTTTATAGGGAAATGGTTAATTTTGGCGGGTTTCACTATTTGATGAATAGTGAGAATTTTCAATTAAATAGGGGGCAATGGTTTTGGGAGAGCCATCATATCGCTTTTGTGGTGCAGGTGGTATTTGGGAGGGGTCGCCCAATTCCATTCAACGCTTGACACGTAGCGTCGGGGCTAGGGGGAAAACCGCCTTATCGGGCGGGTAAAGGGCAGACGTCGAGCCAGCCGAATATGCTTGTAGCGCATTGAATATGGGGGAGGGACAATCAATGATGATCGGGAGATGGGAGTTGTGTGGCGGTGAATGATGTGATTTGATGGGGGGCTCGGGGACTTAATCATTGGTGGTATGAGATTAATTTAGAGCTTAATATCATCGGGAACTTTTTAACACAGGAATAAGAACTGAGGGTGTGTTTTTTTTAGTTTTTTTGAGATAAGGGGTAGTAACATAGTTTATAAAATAAACTAAGGGGTGGAGATATTTTATATAAGGGGGTTAAATATATATGGGGTAGTGGGTTTTTTGGGAATTTTAGATATTTAATTTTAAAAGTTAATAGGAAGTGAAATGAGCAGAAGGGGCATTGTGCCTAGGTGTATGAAAGTTCGTGTACTTTCCATATACCTAGTACTTAGGATAAATGTATTTGGTGGATTTTTTGTACATAAAACATGTTTATAAAGGGGGTTTCCTAAGAAAAAGAAATTAACCTTAGGAAAAGGGGTTTTGTGGGGGGAATCAGTTAATTATGATGAAAGTTAAACCTTTCCTTCTTAAGTCATCAAGCCAAGGGTCCGGTCCCACCAGAAGTCAGAGAAATGCTTTGAGCCTTTTTTACTTAAAAACTATAGGTATGAATATTTTTATTATGGAAGGGGAGTTAGTGAGTGCCATTGGGGTTAAAATGAATGAGGGGATATTAATTAAACCAAATTGTGAACCATCGCTTTTGCTTTGTTTACCACTTATGCATATTTAAATTATGCATTTGGAACAGTGACACAAGTATTTTTCGTATCAATTACACGATATTTCTGCAACCTTTCTACTACTTACCCACTTACTCATCCTACCATTTTTTCTTCACTTTGTTTGGGTGCATTTTAGGCTAGCAAACCCTTATCAATATTTTCTCTTCTTTACAAAAATAAACTATTTAATTCTAACCTTATATCCTCCAAGGGCTTAGATTAAACTGATGAGCTCAATTTATTCATTCTACCTATCTAATGATCTACCAAAATTACATTGTTTGGTCAACTTTATTCACTACCTATGAAACATAAACTTCAAAGCATGAAATATCCAATTTTAAACATTTTGACTATCATGGATTATGGCATAAGTAACAAGCTGCACCCAATCATTTATTATGCATAAAAAGTAAATAGTAGTGGCATTTTGACTTGCACACTTTCCTGGTCTCTTTTTTGTCTTTTAGGGTTCATATATTTCATTTTTTTTTTTTTACCTATTTTCATTCTTTTTTGTCCTCTGATTATTCTTTTAGTACATACCCTCTTTACATTTTTAAAATTTTTAATATGGAAAACATTTGCAGAAAGCAAAGGTATGTACAATATTACAAGGCTTAACCTTAGTCATTC
Source organism: Pinus taeda (assembly GCA_000404065.3). Lineage (NCBI taxonomy): Eukaryota > Viridiplantae > Streptophyta > Pinopsida > Pinales > Pinaceae > Pinus > Pinus taeda. Next base: position 27,051 of record APFE031562165.1, on the reverse strand, counting down.
AAAATTATGACTCATATTCGTATAGGGACCTAACATGTTGTACTTTACATCCTGGATGAAAGCTCAAGTTATTTTGATTGCTCTTTTATTGCTCAAACTGCCAAGGTGAAATTTGTGAGACTAGCATTGACATCAAGCATGATGTTGTGTAGTAAAACCATTCCTATTTGTATATAAGGTACAAGTTTTTAAGCTATAGCTCTCTGATTTGGAATTTGTATACATATCTATTTTTTGAAGAGGGAGTCCATACAGGTGCTCCAAAAATCCATAAATCAGGAGTTCCTCTCAGACCCATTGTGAACACCATAGGATCTCCCACCTACTGGTTAGCAAAATACCTTGCTAACAAGCTTAGACCTCTATCAGGCAACTCTCCCTCTTACATCAAAGATTCCACCTCCTTCATTGATTGGATCAAAAACCTTGAAATTAACGACAATGATCTCCTTGTTAGCTTTGATGTTGTCTCTCTCTACGCCATGATTCCCGTAGATGAAGCCGTAGAAGTCTTGAAGAATATAACAGACCAAGAAACTGTGGATCTAGTAAGCATTTGCCTTAAATCCTCATACTTCAGTTTCAAAGGAAAAATCTATGAGCAAACTCATGGAGTTGCCATGGGATCTCCTTTATCCCCTCTAATTGCCAATTTATACATGGAACATTTCGAACAAATGGCCCTTAAATATTTCCCCTTCACCCCTGATGAATGGAAAAGATTTGTAGATGATATCTTTGCGAAATGGAGACATGGCTTAGAGAAACTAAACGAATTCTTATCCCACTTAAATAGCCTCTCATAACACATTAAATTCACTATTGAGATAGAAAAAGACAACAAGTTCCCCTTCCTAGATGTCCTCCTCTTGAAGAATAATGGCAAGCTAAGCCACCAAGTCTTCAGAAAGCAAACTCACACGGACAAATACCTTCACTCAAATTCCCACCACCACCTGAAGCAAAAAGTTGGTGTCATCAAAACCCTAGCTACCAGAGCTTCAAGAATCTCAGACCCTGAACATTTAGAAGAAGAACTTAACCACCTCTACAAAGTTTTTATAAAAAATGGCTATGAGAAAACAGTTATCCATAAAATTATTAAAGAATCCACAACCAAAAACCAAAAAAGAAAAACCCTAGAAAACCCTAGAATCTCCTTACCCTATATTAAAGGCACCACTGACAAAATATCCAGAATTCTCACTAAACATAACATTATGGTGGCTTTCACTCCCCCTAACACCATCAAAAACATGCTAAGCTCTGCCAAAGACCTAATAGACCCAAAAAATCTCAAAGGAGTTTACTCAATACCTTGTTCTTGTGGTAAAATATATATAGGGGAAACAGGAAGATCATTTGGCATTAGGTTAAGAGAACATATTAATGATATTTCAAAAAATAGGTCAGAAAAATCAGGTCTAGCTGAGCATGCATGCTCATCCTCACACTATATATGCATAGAACAAGCAAGATTAATTCATAAAGAAGACCATTACTTGAAAAGAAGGGTGAAGGAAGCTATTGAAATCGAAAAAACCTCTAATAACATGAATAGAGATGATGGCCTAAAGCTAAGTAACACATGGAAACCCCTAATAAATAAAACAAAAAAGCAGTAATCAATCATTTTCACACATTCATTAAAAAAAAAAAA
>APFE031562165.1:3146-24775 GCA_000404065.3 Pinus taeda | reverse complement strand
CCAATAAATAATTATTAAAAAAATTAATTAATTAAGAACTATTAATAAGGTTCTGAAATTCATTCTCTCTTCTCAAATACTATCTCATTGCCTTGATGATGGACTCACCAAGTTAGTCTGAAACGTTGGCTTCTAAACAGCTCACAAGTTTTCCACAAATTTCTTAAATATCTATTTTTTAATTGAAATTTTTCCCTTTCATTTCTTCATTATTATCTTTCCTTACAATTGATAGGAAAACGACTTAATTTTGAACTACATTTTGTATATATTGTCATCCATTCTCTTAATAACTAGTATATTGGTTTGAAATGAATTCCTAGTTATGGTTGGGTTATTTAGAATGGAAACCCTAGCACTCTACAAATAGTTAGACTTCAACTCTCTTTTACAATATTCTGTAAGCTTTTATTTTTACATTGTGAAACACGGGGTTTTTGTTTTGCAACTTGTTTTCGTGAATTATTTTACCTATTCCTAGAATAATTTCTTATTTATGTCCCCATAGGATATAGGTATAACCTGTTTCTCCTTTTCATTAGTCATTTTGTGGATTATGATGTTATTTACCATCATGACTAGGTAATAAATTAAAATTCTAAATCCCAGTGAGTTTTGGTAACTCTACATGAATTTTATTTAGGGCACTTCAATTAAATTATTCAGATATCATTTTTGTAATCATGATGGTGACATTGTTTTCAAAATTAGTAACACTATATTGATTTTGTTTTCCCCTACAGGTTTTTAATATTCAGTATGAGTTAAATATTCTCTTATTTATTATACAATATTTTTATCATTTAGCAAAAATAGTATTACTTTGTTGTAGAGGTTTTCTAACAAAGAGTAAGAGTTGAATTCAAAGTAATTCGTTTACAATCGTATCTCCTCCATCTCCTTAATTTCATATATAACATTCTTACTCATAATTATTAATATAGTTTCTTCTTCCTCTCACATTCATGCAAGTAATTATTTTATTATGTTTCCAAAAACAATTCCTTCGATGTTTTTAGTTTGGGCTTCACAACACTTCATCAATATTTACAGAACATTTGGTTGCCTTACCAAGTAATATTTTCATATACCTTTGACCCTTGTTCACTTGTCTGTGACTACTGAGGTCAAGATCAATAGCAATCTTTCTACTATATGTTTTTAATTTGTTTTCTTTTGTTAGATATCTCCTCCTTTCTAGAGGATTAAAACTATATGATTTTATGCCTGGATATAAATTGCAATTTAAGGGTATTGTTAGACCATGAACTATTATCATTTGACATATACTAAGGTAACTTTTGACCTATCTTGCCATTATGGTAACTCTTTATAATTTTTAATATAAAAAATATTTTAATGTATCACAAGTTGATGGCTATATTGATGCCTTCCATTTAATTAATTTTTCTAGTTCTTTATATTGTAGATATATTTCTCTCTTATTTCTTGTGTAAATTTTGACTATCAATATTTTAGGATTCATATATGTCACTCAAAATTCATTGATACTGGTAGTTTCTAATTGAATACATGACATTTACAAAAGTTTCTAAGTAACCTAATGTCATTCTCTAGTAGATATTGTTTCTTTACTTATATAATTTATTGGCTTCAATTCTTTAAATGGCTTCTACTTGTATTGACATTCAACATGTATATATGAATATTTATACATACATACCTACATATATAGTCATACATTATTCAGAATCCCTCGGGTATGATGACTACTATATCTTACAATGATATTGCACTATATTGACACTATATATATATATATATACATACATTATGTTTTAAAAGTTCTTCTCTTTGTTCAAGTATCTAACAAAATTCAAATAAAACACCTAACATTCTACAGAAACATATATGCAAAAGCTTGTCATATGTTCTTTTATGTACCACAAAATTATTATACATATACTTATTTTATATGCTTTTCCAAAAATATTTACTATACAACCATTTATACCAACATTTTAGTTATGGATACTAAAACATATATCTACACATACTTAAGTGCACACAGTATTAACCATTAGAATTCATAAGAGAATGTTCATATAAGAAAAAGTTAGGTCAGCTACTTTAAATGTTTAAGCCTGGAAACTATTGCATTAATTCAACAACTCCTCCCAGACCATGATATTTTTTTAACAATACGCCACCCCTCCCCCCCCCCCCACCGAGCACATTTTGTCTACAAGTTCGATTTTTTTCACCTTGTCCTCTCCTTTCCTTTTTCTCATCATATTAGCTATGTGTGGTTCCTCTTTTTCCAACAACATTATCAAAGTGGATTTCCCTCTCTAACATTTAGTTGGTAGTTGGTAACTACCTCCACCTCACCCTAAAACTAGAAAGTAGTTACTATGTCATCTATGAGCTACCCATCCCCACTTTACAAGCCACTTCTTGTCTTTTAGGGAAGTTAATGATCAATAAATTCCATGATCATTTATAATTTAAGCATTTGTATTAAATTCCTAGGACTTAATGAGTGGTAATCAATAAATATAATTAACTTTTAACCATAACTATTTTAGCTAGGTATACCTAAAGCGTTTGTTTCTAGATATTTATTTTATTAATAGCATTATAAATACAAAATTTACATTCACCTTTTATCATTTTATCACCCTGATGATGAGTACAATGTAAAGATTCATAAAATTTATCCAAAATATGTATGATAATTATCGTGAAACAGGGGCATCTCAATTGGTTATGTCCATGGAAGTGAAGGGTTATGTGCGAGAATTTTTGAGGTTCAAATACCTCGATTCACCTATGCCAATGGAAGGGGCATACTTATACACTGATAGGTTCTACTCGTTACTGATATCCATGGTATATGCATGAGAACCATTCATACTTATCCCAATCTACTCCTTGATAGAACTCTTGTTTACTAATTTTTTATCATCATGCAATATTTGGAATTGGATTAGATAAGTGGCACTACTCATACTCAATCATTGTGAACAAAGGTCAGGTCCCCATAATCTCTCATCAACTGTCAGGAGTGTGAAGACAAGGAAATGAATTACACACTTATGTGACATGAATCTAGCATATTCTAAGTATCAAGTTCTACACATAATAGTTTAAAGTTTTTACAAGAGGCAGCATGATTTAATGAATATTGGTTGAAACGTTAATTAGATCTAAGTATGCCAAATAGTCACACAATATGTCATGCAATCCTTATCTCTAACGATATTTAAGATTCCTGATATGGTATTTGGTGTTTCAATCTATCTACCTAAAATAGTTGAAGGTCTATAAGCATATCAATTTTTATTATTTGGCAACATTCTTCTCTTGATTCCAAATTTGAAATGATGTCTTACCTAAATATTTCAACAACTAGATCTTAGTTGATGCTGCAACTCATCAGTTGTACTCCTACCAAAAATTTGCACAATGCTAATGATAGATAATAATCTATGCATGCACTAAGAAATGGCTTGTTCATCCCAATATAGGATACAAAGGATGCATGCATCCAAAAATGTTAAAACATTATAGGCAAGACCCTAAGGATAGATTTGAATCCATGATATTTTTCTCTCAAATTAGTGACATTTTTCACTCCTTCAATGTCAATGCCATCAATAAATGATCATCTTCACGGAAGCTGACTAATCAACTAATTCAAGTCCTTAAAGTTTTGAATTCAAATATTGTCTTCCCATAGAAACCCATCAAGATTGTTTTATAATGTTGAAGGTGTCAAATTATTTTCTTAAAACCAAATCCAGACAAGCTCAAGTGTATGGGTGTATGTAAGTTCATGCATTTTATAGGCTATTGCTAGAATATTTGACTTCAACTACTAAATTGTTTTTGGCATCCTCCTATAATTAAAATTTTGAGATCATTGTTGTGTGGTCGAAGTTGTCCTCTTGACTATGGAATTTCCAGCGTCTCAAATATGTCTCCACCAAGCATGTTCTTAGGCTATTGAATGCACTACCAATTAGAATGGAAACTAGTTAAATGAAACAACTAGAAAATATGTAAACTTGATAAGACCTATCGTTGTGTGTTTCTGAATTGTTATCAAAGATCAAGGTGTTGATCTTGGCTCCCTCAACTATATATCCATTATATGAAACAAATCCTCATTCCATAAGCTCATTTTTTGAATTTGATGACCAACACCATATTTTATCTAGATTGAAGAAATTTTGCTTCTCCAATTACTCCTTTACAGGTCCTTCATCCCATTCCAAATTCTCAACAAAAAATAATCCAAGAGCATATTTTCACCAAATATTTGAAATTCATAGCTTCCCCAACTTTGCCTAACTAGAATAACTACACAATTTCATGTTATTTTGTTTACTCATCATCTATTCCATCTACCACCATAGATATTAGACATGAACTTCTTCGATATACGAATTTGAAGGATCCACCAGATGGATCCATAATTTTTTATTTTTAAATGGAGTAAACTTTTTTCCTTACGAAAAATCATACCCTCTTTAAATACACTTCAAAAGAATGATATTTTTACTCTGATATATTTCACCATGTCATCACTTTCATTGTTCTTTAATGCCTTCATGGCTCTAGTGCTTATAGACAAGCCAAGTGATTTAGCAAGTCAATATTCACTTGTACTTCGCCTTAGGAATTTTCCACATAATACATAAATCTTGGTGCATCCTCATGTCATTAATTGAATGTGAGAATGAAGAGATGCTAATTCCCCCCTTTAATGTTAGCTATTTTTAAATCTTCCACTATGTCAGCATACTCATATAAAACATTTTAATATGCGTCCATTATAGTTAGTACATATTATATTCCTAGATGGAATATTGAGGATATCATCATAAAATAGCATTAAGAGTGTTGAGCATTCTAAGGAATCATTTATGGTTGCTTTAGTGATCATCATGTCATCTTTGGACATTATTCTAGCTTGGATCCTTCTTGTTTTCTCACTAAAGGAATATATTTTGGAGAACCATTCTCAATGGAGTACATCTTTATCCATTTTTCCAAATGCTATAGAAAGTATTTAACAAAAGCACACTAACCATATTGTGAACATAAAAAAGATAATGCAAAATGGAAAATGATAAAACCTTTTGTATTGGGTTGTTCAGTAGCATAAATCCATCTTAACTCTAGATCTACCAAGCATCAATAGGTATCAAATCTCTTTTCGCTATAAAAGATATTTGTATCTCAGGATATTTGATCCATATTGGCATTTCGTAAATCCCGAGTTACTATGGACCTATCATGGTTTTACTATTAATTGATTATAATTATAATTATATTTATTTATTTTCTATTTTTATTTTATTTTATTTTTATTTTATTTTTATTTTATTTTCACCAAGTCAAAATTTTTACGAGACATTACAACATCTCTACAATACTAAGTTGAGAGAACCTATGGGCACCTATCCATGCAATTACTTTTTAACCTTTTATTATTTTTTTAATTGAGGCCAACGCACATGTTTGTTACAACATCTCCTCCATACCTTCTTTCTGTTATATTTAATTAAAATATGTTATAAATATACTAAAACTAAATTATTTATAAAATATTTTGATTTTGAAATGAGTTATTGTTTTTGGGCATGTTGTACTGATTACCCATGGCACTGGCTTATGGTATTTTAGCATGGCCTATTTACTAGTTAATAATATCCACAATAAAATGTACGTGAATATCCATGGTTAAGAATCTTGTTATAATTGTAAGTATTAAGTTTTTATGTCTTATTAATTAAATTTAATATGGGTATCTAATCATTATTTAATTTATATGGTAACATGGACCTTAATTTATACTACTATTATATGTTATATATTTTAATGTGATATATATATTATTATATATATATATATATATATATATATATATATTATATATATATATATTATATATATATATATATTAATATATATAATATATATATATATATATATATATATATATTATGATTTTCTTTTATCTCATAATTTTTTATTAAATAAAATTACAATTAATAAAAAATTGAATTTTATTATTCTTATTAGCCCCATCTTTGGCTCAAGCAAGGTGTCATAAGGATCTCCTAGTTCTTGGCTTAACCAATTGGGGGATAAAGGACGAGATCGTCTTGGAGAGTAAGCATAATATTAAAAATATCGTTACTTCCAAATTTAGGGATAGGTTGTGGGATGATACCAAGTTAGAAGGAAAAAGGAAACTAAGATATTACAAGGAGGTGATCAACCCCAAACTTACAAACTATAATTGTCTTTATATCTCGACAAATGAGCATTACGAAGATTAGAACTAATTCTCATGAGCTTCGAAGTAAAATCAAACATCGTTCTCTTCCAAAAACAGGTTGGCTGAAATTTTTTGTCACCTTCGTATACTAAGAGTGTTGAATATGAAAAACACTTTCTTTTGGAAGGCCCAAATTTTACTCACATTCATTCTAATTTCCAAAACCTTTTTCACACTACCAACCTTCTTGACTTGTTAAGCCAACAAATTTATAATGATCTCGAATGCTTCTCTCCCTTATTTTCTATCATAGAAATTAAATTTTAAGGATTTCAATTAAACTCTTTCTTATGGTCTTATAGACCATATTGGTCTTAGTGGACGTTAATCACCATTATCATCATAAATATCATTAAAATTGAGACAACATTTAGATGTTTACACTCATTTATAAACATTACAACATCTTCCCCATGCAAGGTTGTATATTACTTTTACCCTTTTATTATTTTTTATTTGAGTCCACATTTAAATATTTACAAACATTTACACCATTACAATATATACCCGATAACTTTTTTCTTTTAGATTTAATTTTAAATTTTTTATAAAACTAAACTAAACTAAAATATTTATAAAATATTTTGATTTGAAATAAGTTATGGTTTTTGGGCATGTGGTGTTGATAAGCCTTGTATTGGCCATGGTGTGTGTATTTAAATCCTATGAGAAGTTAATAATATGTAAAGTGGGGGGTGAATATTCATGGTTAAGAATCTTGTTATATTTTATTTTTATTTTATGTATTCAATTTTAATGTGCTTATTAATTAAATTTAAATATGGTTACAAAATCATTATTTTAATTTATATAGTAAAACATATCTTAACTTATAATCACTACTTATATGTTATATATTTTAATGTGATATGCATATTATGTTTTTTTTGTAATTTTATTAATAAAAACAAAATTACAAAACAAAAAAAAAAAAAAATCTAACATCTAAGGCCTACACATTTTCTCTATATTGGTTTGTAGAGAACCTGTTGGTGCAATACTGTGTTTGTCATCTTAGATCATTACTTTATATTTTCATTTTTTCTAAATTCAATCTTTGATTTTATGTTTTTAGTGTTTAAAAATTCATGTCATAATTATTAATTAAATTATATTTAAAAAATAAAATCATTTTCTTGCATTGCATAAGAAAAATTTCAAGAATTGTAAACAAGCAATACACATACAGATAACATTTATTTAATTGATAATTTATTTCACCTACATTGCCTAAATATGTAGGTCCACTTCACTAATTCTCCTTCAAAGAGGGCTTCTCCTTTTACAAAAATGGATAATTCTTCTCCCATTAAGGTGTTGCTTCTCCTTTACAAAAGGTTGAAATTTTCTTGCAACAAAGGGTTGGTTATACATTATAAAGGGATAAGTTTCTCATGTAAAGCAATTCATTCTCCCATAACGGGCTTACAAAACTCTCCCAATAAATATGTTTAATCCCCTTTTACAAAAAGGCTAAGAATTCACAAACTAGGCTATTTTCTTACTCCCCTATGATGAGCTTAGGAATCCTATTCTATTTGAAGGGCTTAATGAGTTCAAGCCTATTCTTCACTCTCCAAAGTAGGTCTAAATAATTCTTCATTCGATAACTACCTCAAAATATCAAGGAGTGAATATGTCTCAATATCCCCTCAATTAGGATCTAGCACTGCTCAAGGCATTTGTTTGACGAAATATTTTAGCCTTGCCCATGAGAATCTCCATTCATTGTGATTATCTCAACTCTACCTTGAGAGCAGAAAACAAAATCCATGGATATCTCAAGTCTACCTTGAAACTATGAGAGAAAAATATATCTAGCATTGTAGTTTGATGGTCTCAATACAAAGTTGATACATTTATGGATTATTTTTCTACACCCAATGGAGAGTTTATATAATCATATAGAGTTGAGATTCTCATGGGAATGGTTGAGATAATTTTTGAAAACAATCCTTTTAATGGTGTGAAATCCTAATTTAGGGGATCTTGAGAGATATTCACTCTTTTATTTTCTCAATTATCCCTTTCCCAAAAAATTAATAATCAATGTAGTTCACATACAAAGTACTCTTGACCTCATTCAAACTATATCAAAAATCTTCTTACTAGTTATCCATTATGAAAACAACTTTGACAGCAATTGAGACTGATTTGAATTGTCCGTTATGGATATCCTTTTGGATCACTCATTGATTTGGATTGACTCATTAAATAATTTTTTATCTATATAAATAATATTTTGGTGGAAAAAAGGAGGAATAGGAATCGATGGTCTTTTTTTATAGTAGGACCTAGTTTGGAAAACTGGAGTATGAAACCTGGGAGATGCTTAATTTGGCATCTTTTTTCCTGATTATACCATTTTTCTTCACTCTTTACTCACAAAAACATATTTTTTTTATAAAGGTATAATTATTGCCTTGATATATCATTTGTATGTTTATTCTTATGAATTATTGCAAAATCGTTATATTTATGTACTAACCATATAGGCATATCATATGGGAACTTATCGAAAGTTGTTGCAAATCCTGTTACTACAACTTTGAATGTGTTATGGTCACAACTTCAACTCACAGTCAATGTTGCAACTCCCATTCATTCGATCACTACAAATCATACTCTAGCCCATTGTTGTAGCTCTATATTTTATTTGTGGTTGTGACTTTAATACTATACTACAACTCCAAACCAAAGTTGTTGCAATTCCAGAGTGATGGTGTCGCCACTTTGTCATAGTTATGCCAGCTCAATAGTTAAATAAACATGTGTTACCTATGAATCAATTAGTCATATAAAAACCTTCTTTCTCACAAATAAAAATGAAAAGAATAAGTAGGTCATAAGGAAAGAAGATGACTCACTTGCCACCTGTTGTATAGTTGATTAAGTCAAAATTTACCAAATTTCTTTCCATTTGTGGGAAAGCAGTGTATCATGATGGAACAACCTAATTCTCATGGTTGTTTGTTGTTTTCAATTTATTAATTTAAATAGATTTTAATTTGTATAAAATGGAGAGGAAGGAACAAACAATATGATAAGAGATTCAATTAGACATTGTAGGGAGTTTTTAGCAAGAATAAAAAGTTTTTGTAACTTCATTTTTGTTATAATTTGAATTTATATTTATTCATGAATAATGTATTAAGAATTTTATTTACCTACATTCTTAATCCAATGCCATCCTAAGAAGGTAGTGTTGAAGAATCTAAGGCAAGATGACATTAATGATTATTTTAACTATGATAATTGCTTGTGATGTATTTTTACTTATTATGATTATCTTCTTATTATTATTATTATAAGGTGTTCTTCAATCATCAAATAACTACCAAAAAAAGAAGATCAACAAGATACAAGTAGACAAGATGTAGGCTCCAAGCCAGGGAAAAACCCCTCCTCTTGAGAGGAAAACCCTTCAATCTATTCTTATAGATTATTTATTGACGAATACCAAGACCCTTGACCAACATTGAAGCCCTTCCAAAACCAAGATCAACTTCTCAAGAATGTGCTTATTTCACTGCTTTCCAAACCCAACATAATCTCTTCCCGCAACACTAATTTGACCTCCACCCACATCTTTTCAGTCCTAACTGCAGCTCTGCAACTTTGACTCCCCGACAACAGCTTCTACTTCACACGTGTGGACTAGAATTTCTTCTTCTTTTCCTCCAACTGCCTCGCTTGACCTAATTTGTCTTATGGATCTAGAAGGAGACTTTGGTAGCCCTTCCTTTATCTCTTTTTTACTAGATCGAACATCCACAAAGAAACCCTAGCCCAGAAGAAAAAAGCCTAGTGAAAAGCTGCAAAATTTCAGCATTCTTCTTCACACATCTAGAGAGAAAGAGAGAGTGGAACCCAAAACACTTCTTCTCCTTCTTCAGCCTTCTTCGCTTGCCCTTTTTTGCTTCTTCCTTCACATGAGAGAGGGAGAGGAATGAGTGTGTCCAAATGAGGTCGAACTGTCTTCTATATATAGGTCTTCCAGGGGTACGAATTCAATCTTCTAGGTTGACTTGGTCTTGGAAGACTCAATAAAATACAAAAATAATTATTTTTAGAAACTACAAGATACCCAGTGGGGTCTTCATATTATGACAATGTCCCTATTTTACCTCTTGACCTAGGATAATATTAGAAGCACTTTCAATTAGTGTTTGACCTATAAAAAAAAATCTTGGGCAAGAAACCCAAGAACAATAATAATAATAATCATTTTTGTTTCTTTTAGAAAATACAAGAACCAAAAATACATTTCATATTTATGAAGGCCAAACCTAGTTACACTTTCTTCAACACTGCCTATTAACTATGGAGGTATTCATAAATGGTACATTGATATTCTCAATACTGAAGAGATCTCATAAGAAGAGTCAAACTAGTAATCCATCCATATAGCATAAATATAACCAACATTGTCACATAGCAAGGCCTTGACTAACAACTCTATCTATCAATAGATTAGAGCACAATTTTGGTGAGACCAATGATTATAGACACCTTCATCATTGTCTCTCAAGGTACATACCCACCTGGGTATTCGCCGAGTATGACCTTCTAGGACTATTCTTATCTTGGGTCCCCAACCCTCAAAGAATATCAGTCCTCTTGCCTTCTCTTATCTTGGATTTTCTAGCACATCCTCAAAGACTATCAAATGCCATATGATTACTCAATCCTCCATTCTTTCTTCCAAAATGAAGACAAGAATTATGTGTCTATATCTCCCTCTCAATTAGGGAAATATGTCAACCAATCCAAGCTTGTTTCTAAAATACATAAGCTTCTTATTGGGAAGTGATTTTGTCAAAATATCAGCAGTTTGATCATCGGTGTGGATATACTCCAGCTTCAGTACACCATCTTGTACCAAATTACAAATTTAGTGGTACTTGTTGTTTAGGTGCTTTGCCTTTCCATGAAATACTGGATCCTCAGATAGTCTTATATAGTTTGTATTAACACAATGTATTATGGTAGGATCCAACGATCCTGTAAACAGATCAGATAACATATTCCTTAACCAGACCACTTCTATTCTCACTTCACAGGATGTAATGTACTCAACCTCAGCACTACTCAAATCCACCGTCTCTTGCTTTCTGCTCATCCAAGGGACCATGAGGAATCCCAATCTAAAACATTCTCCTGTAGTGCTTCTTCCATCCTTCTCACTGCCTCCCAAATTTGAATCAGTAAATCCTTCAATATGAACATATTTTCCTTTTTCATAATTCACTCAGTAATGGATGGTTCCCTGTATATATCTCAGTATATGCTTGGCATCTATCCAATGATCATGTCTCAGCTCCATTTGAAATTGAATAAGAACATTTATTGCAAAACATATGTTTGGCCGAGTATTCACCAGATACATCAGGGAGCCAATCAATTTTTTTTACTTATTAGGATCCAATGGAATGGATTAAAAATTTCTTAACATTTTCATGTTTGTGATCATTAATGTTGTCACGGGTTTTCATTCCATCATATCAAACATTTTCAATAGCTTGATCACATAATTTCCTTGTCCCAGGAATATTTCATTCAGTTCCTACGGACTTCGAGTCCCAGATAATAATGCATAAGTCTTAGATCCTTCATATCGAATTTGTCTGTCAACATTTTCTTACACTCTTGAATTATTTCTTCATTACCAGTTAATAAAATATGATCTACATATACAATAATGCTAGAAATTTCTTCATTATCTACTTTGATGTATATATTAGGATCTAGTGTGCTTTTCCTGAAACCTAACCTTTGCAAGTATGCATCCATTCTAGCATACCATGCCCTAGGAGCTTGCTTGAGGCCATAAAGTGCCTTCTTCAATCTGCAAACATGATTTTATCTATCCTTTACGTCGAATCCCAATGGTTTGTCTATGTAGACTTCTTCGTCTATGGTACCATTCAAGAATGTTGTTTTGACATCCATTTGGTGTACCTTCCATCCCATTGATGCTGCCAGAGATATCAGATACTGGATCGTGGTATACCTTTTTGTGGGATAAAATGTTTCTTCATAGTCAATGCCTTCTTCCTGACAGAAGCCTCAAGCTACAAATCTAACCTTGAATTTATCTATGCTTCCATATGCAACATACTTGTTCTTATACAGCCACTTAGATGTTACCACCAATTTCTTTCCCAGTCTTTGTACAATTTCCCAGACTCCATTCTTCATAATAGATTGGTATTACTCATTCATTGCATTCTTCCATTCTTGTTGTTTGGTTGCTTCTTTGAAAGTGGAAGGTTCATCTTCAATGAGCTTCGACATGTATGCTGCATACCTTGAGGATATTTTCGGTTCTTTCTCTCCCTCAATCTTCCTCTTGTCATGTGATCTTCTGTTCCTTGAAGTGTAGAAGTTAACCACATAGGTATATTTCTTCTTTCAAGGAGCGATATTGGTTCATTGGGACCTTCTTCTTCATGATGAAAGACTTATTCTTCCTTATTATCTTCTTCCTCAAACATAGGAAGATCGTCCTGATCATAATCAAATGGGATATCTTTAGATTTCTTGAAGGAAATGCTCTCATAAAAAATTACATCTCTGCTTACTTCTATTTGATGTCCTTCCTTTATGTAGATCATATAAGCCTTGGTAGAGTTTCGATATCCAACAAATATTCCTTTGTTACTTGTGGGATCTAGCTTCTTTCTTTTGTCCTTGGAAATGTGAATATATAGGACACCCAAATATCTGGAGATGATCAATATTTGGTTTCTCCCTAGTGAAGACTTCTTTAGGAGTTATATTTCCAAATGACCTGTGAGGACTTCTATTTTGAATGTATATTGCAGTATTCATTGCTTCTCCCCATATAAATTTTGGTAGATCTTTATCATGGAGAATAGCCTTGGAATTTTATTCTATAGCTCTATTCTTTTGTTCAGCTACTCCATTATACTCAAGATTGTATGGAACTATAATATCCCTCTTAATCCCATCCTCCTTATAGAAAGAAATGAGTTCTTTGGAAGTATACTTACCTCCATTATCCAACCTTATAATCTTTATCTTAGTTTCTATAATATTTATACCTCTTCCTTGAATTATTGAAATTTTATGAATACTTCGTCCTTGGATTTAAGTAAATAAACCCAACTTTTCCTTGAATGATCATCAATGAAAGTAACATAATATATATTACCTCCAAGTGATTTAGATATGGGACCACATACATCAGAGTGGATGAGATCTACAATCTCTTGAGCTCTAGATGTACTATTTGCAAATGGTTTCTTTGCATTTTTTCCTAGAGCACAACCTTTGCAGACTCCTTCATTGTCTTCTTTGAGATTTGGTATCCCATTTACAATGGAGCTTAGAGTTGGAAAGATCATGTAATGAAGATGGCCCAATACTCTATGCCAAAGTTCACACAAACTTATCTCAATGTCGATAAGTGCTTTATTTAGAGGAGATGAGATTTTCTAGAGTCTTCCTTCTCGAACTCTAATGGTTCTATATTTTTCAATGCTAGAATTTGTAGCCCAAACCATTACTTTAGCATCTATAAAAGAAACTCTATCTCATTTTTCTTCTAACGATGAAATAGAAATAAGATTTTTGTACAAACTTGGAACATATAGAATGTTGTTGAGATGAATGTTACCTCCTCCTTCTAGCTCAATTAATGTAGACCCAATGCCTTTTACTGGATAGCTCTTGTTGTCACCAACCTCCACAGAGTATGAGGACTTCCCTTTGGATAGGGTTTTGATTTGCTTGTGATATCTAGTCATGTTTCTGAAAGAAACACTATCTACCACCCATATATTTTCATCTTGAAATGTTTCGTTGAGGGCTGAGAACAATCCTTCATTCTTTGAAGATTTGAGATATTTTGAAGAGAAGAGACTATTCCATATTGTCATGAAACTTTTCTCAATTATATTTTGTAATGATGAACACTTATTTTCAATATTCTTCATAATAAAGTTGATGTTCTTCATGCCTTGTGCGAACCTGACTTTGAAACCATGTTCAAGAATCTAAGGCAAGATGACATTAACGATTCTTCTAACTATGGTAATTGCATGTGATGTCTTTTTACTTGTTATGATTATCTTCTTCTTCTTATTATTATAGTGTTTTCTTCAATCATCAAACATATGTCAAAACAAAAAGGTAAACAAGATACAAGTACACAAGGTGTAGGCTCCAAGCCACATCAAAACCTTCCCTCTTGAGAGGAAAACTCTTCAATCTCTTCTTATAGATTATTTATTAATAAATACCAAGACCCTTGACCAACACTGAAGCCCTTTCAAGACCAAGATCAACTTCTCAAGAATGTGCTTGCTTCACTACTTTCCAAACCCACTAGAATCTCTTCCAACAAAACTACATCAACCTCCAACCACAACGCTTCATGCCTAACTACAAATCTACAACTTCGCCCCACTAGCAACAGCTTCTACTTCACAATTGTTGACTAGAACTACTTCTTCTTTGCCTCTAGCTGCCTCGCTTGACCTAATTTGTCTTCTGGATCTAGAAGGGGACTTTTTGGCCCTTCCTTCAACTCTTTTTCACCAAATTGAACCTTCACAATGAAACCCTTGCCCAATAGTTGAAACCCTAGCAAAAAGTTGTATAATGTTATCCTTCTTATCTGCACGTGTCGAGAGAAAGAGAGACAAAGAGGAACCCAAAACACTTCTTCTCCTTCTTATGCCTTCTTCACCTACCCTTTTCTGCTTCTTCCTTCACATGAGAGAGAGAATAATGAGTGTGTCCAAATGAGGTCGAACTATCTTCTATATATAGGTCTTCCAGGGGTACAAATTCTAACTTCTAGACCAACTTGACATGCTGACAGGCCGACTAGGTATTGGAAGGCTCAATAAAATACAAAAACAATTATTTTTACAATCTATAAGATGCCCGATGGGGTCTTCATATTATGAAACTTCCCTTATTTAAATTTTTGACCTAGGACAATGCTAGAAGCACTTTCAATTAGTGCTTGACATATTAAATAAATTTCTTAGGAAAGAAACCCAAGAACAATAATAATAATAATCATGTTTCATTCATTTACAAAATACAAGAATCAAAAATAGATTTCATATTTATGAAGACCAAACCTAGTTACACTTTGTTCAACAGGTAGCCCCACTCTCACCCGAGTAAGGTATTGTTGATATTAGTATACAGTCATAGCTTTACATTATATTCTTGTTTCCACATTGTTGCAATTCCTTTAGTTCACATTGATGCAATTCCATTAATTTATATTGCTACAATTAGTTTGGATTATATTTCCTTTCAAGTACATGCTTATATTTCATTTGATCTACATTATCATGATTCTGTCCTTTTTACTTTGTTGCAACTCATGAGTTTATATTGTTATAATTTGGCACTAGCCTTCAATACCCATTTTTTAGGATTCAATTAGATTATTTAATGGTTTCATTCACAACATCTGAGTTATATTATTATTTTTTCATAATAAAAGGAGTGAATTTATAGCTTACATTTCATTGCATTTCGTCATAACTACAATACCACTTCTATTATAACATACAAAATTACCCTATAACTTTAGCAACTCACTTTTTGTTTTTTGTGTGATTTATTTTCTGCAAAGAGTTAACTTGATTTCTTGTAATTCACATTATAAGTGTGTCCTTTACATTTATACAAAGTGTGTATTATATATTGAGTTTGGTGTGAAATTGGATGGTGACTCTACTTATCCATTATGAAACTTGAAGTATGACAATCATCTAGATTACTACCTTTTCATTTACACAAACAAAATTGTGCTAATAATTAATCACAATGCATTGCAAGCTAAGTGTAAGGGTTACTTGGAAGATTTTGTGGAATTTGAATGGTCGAAATCCCTCCAGAGTACCGTCTCGAGTGGTTCTTGAAGTCTTTGGTACCTGAGATCTCCAAGGATGTCTCCATGTCAGGGGTCTATTCCGAGGAGCAAGCCATTTTTAGGGCCCAGCAATTAGAACTAATCTACTCTCAGTCTGGGATCCTACAAAAGTACTTGCCATATGCTCCTGGATCTAAGGTGGATGTAGCTAAGCTGAATCCAGGTCCCCACGCGGATGGCATTGTTGGGTCAGTAGACACAAATACGGTGAACTTGTTGAATCAATTGCAGCATTTGTCTTTACAAACTGCTTCTAACAACCAAGTCACATCGTCTAATCCTTCCGCTTCCCAAACTTCTTCAATTAATGTTATCCAATCGGATAATCCCAAAGGAAGTCAAAATTCCAATGGGAAAAAGAAAGGATGAGGTAAGAAAAAGAACCAAGATGGGAATCCTGATCCAAACAAATCCAAAAATAATGTTGGTGGGGGTAGAAATGAGTCGAAAAAGAAATTTAAGTTTCCATGCAAGTTATGCGGTGGAGACCATTTAACTCATTTGTGCCCCAAGATTGAAGACGCTCAGCGCTTGTTAGGGCAGCAAGGGACTTCCAGTTCCCAAGCTGTGTTAACTAACCTTTTTCCCCAAGGGCAGCAACTTCTTGTTGGCGCGAGTTCAAACCCTGGAACCTCCGCAGGGGGCAACCAGGAAGGGGAAAAATCTTCGAATGTTTTCATGATGGGTTCTAACGTCCATGTGGCTACTCGGTCACGTGATTACGGTGAAGCTGAAACTTCCAAGGATAAGGCTGTTCCCGGAAGTACTGACCTTCATATCGAGCGACCCCCTGTTGAGACTATACCACGGATACCGAAAGGTTCCGCTAAATGCGCGACAATTAATCATAATGCTAGGGTCGCCCAGAATTACTCCATTGTGGAGGATCTGGCTCAGAGTCCATGTGCTATGTCCGCTTCAGAGGTTCTCCAGTCATGTCCGACTCAGAGAAGTGCTTTAATTTCTGCAATTGGGGTAGTAGATCCGGCTAATTCTTTAGTGCTCACTTTTGACATGTTAAATGTCAAAAAACGACTCCCTCATCACATGGCTTTTCAAGTAAAGTCTACATACCAGAAAATCAACATTTTTCGAACCGTTATTGATGAGGGGGCTTCCACATGCGTTATGTCGATGTCATGTTGGAAGGCTATTGGATCGCCTTCGGCCGTTCCTTCACCTACCGTCTTGACTGCATTCGATGGCCATTCTCATAAGCCGCATGGGATTATCCCGGCCTTTCCTATATGTGTTGGGGGAAGGTCGTTAATATTGAAGTGGAAGTCGTCGATGCTAACCTAGATTATAATCTCCTCCTAGGAAGGAACTGGGTATACGAAATGGATGCCGTTGTGTCGACTCTGTTTCGTGTCATTTGCTTTCCTCATGAGGGGAAAATCGTAAAGGTGGATCAATTAGACTATTCTCCAGTTGATCCTCAAGCAACTTCTAACTCTACTGTTCCTTTAGTGGATAACATTCGTCCACCTACTGAGAATCTAGGAGTAGGGATGTATTCCTCGTTGATGGGTACCTTTGAGTTTCCCTCTCCTATCGCAAAAATCAATGCTATTTCATCATCTAGGGAGTTTTCTCGAGATGGGTTCTTTCGAACTCATTATTTTTCAAACCCCTGGACCTTTCCTTCACCTATGACCACATTAGTTGAAGGACAAGAGAATGGAATGGCATTCCCTATATCTGCAGCTGAGCTTAGATATCAGTCTATCGTGAACTCTGCAGAAGACCATTCTACTCCTTTTTCTGAAGAGGAGTTAGATGGCGATGTGGCCCTCGCTTGGAGCCTTGACTCCACCTCTGCTTTCAACTGCTTGGATTCAGTTTTACCATCGGAAGAAGCAATTCTTGAAGTAATGATGCGTATAGATTGACCTTGGGAAGATTTACACCATCATTCATACTTTCTTCCTCCATTGCAAGATGTAGAGTCTAGATTCTCCGAACTCTGTTCTAGTGATGTTTGTATGGTGTTAAACCCTTTGGCTCCAGCACACGTTCGTGCCGAAGGTAATATGTCGGTGATTTCAAAAACAACACCTATAAACATCTCTAGGGACCCTAACGTAATAGAGAATATCTTCATCGGAATTAAGTGTTCCCCTGAAGAAATTCAAACATACACCGACTTATTTAAAGAGTTTCGAGATGTATTTGCTTGGTCTTATGAGGAAATGCCTGGCATTGACCCATCTATAGTTCAGCATGAGATCAAGACGTACGAAAACGATAAACCTGTCTGTCAGAGGCTTCGGCCGGTCAACCCTAGGAAAGCAGCTGCTATCAAAGCGGAAATGGAGAAGCTGCTAAAGGCGGGTTTTATATACCCTGTTCCTCTTACTTATTGGGTTTCTAACCCAGTCCCTGTATATAAAAAGCAAGGAACAATCCGAGTATGCATTGATTTCAGGGACCTAAAGAAGGCTTGTCCTAAGGACAATTACCCCACGCCATTTATTGATCAAATTATCGATGAGTGTGCGGGTAATGAGATTTTTTCCTTCATGGATGGATTCTTTGGCTATAATCAAATTTCTATCCGTCCTGAAGACCAACATAAGACGACCTTCATATGTCCCTGGGGTACCTTTGCATATAGAAAGATGCCTTTTGGTCTTAAAAATGCTGGAGCTACCTTTCAGCGGGCCATGTCATATGCTTTCCACGACATTAAGCATATCATCGAAGCGTACTTAGATGATCTCACTGCTCGTTCTCGGAAGAGGACTGATCATCCTAGCCACCTTCGAATGGTTTTCGAACGATGTCGTTTTTATAAAATCCGGTTGAATCCCAATAAGTGCGTTTTCGCGGTTACATCCGGTCGGTTGTTAGGGTTCATCGTGTTGAACGAAGGGATTCGGGTAGATCCCTTCAAGGTTGAGGCAATAGTTCGGTTGCCTCACCCATCTTCAATACGTCAACTTCAGAGTCTTCAAGGGAAGGCTAATTTCTTACGGCAGTTTATAGCAAATTATGCCGAGATCACTAAAGGGTTCATGCGGTTGTTACGGAAAGGAGTTCCATTTGTATGGGATGAATTTACGCAACGATCATTTGATGCTTTGAAAAAAGCATTAGTCTCTACCCCGCTTTTGAGTCCACCAGATTATGGCAGAGACCTCCTTTTATATCTCGCGGCAGCAGAATCAACCATTGGTATGGTTCTGGTTTAGGAGGACGATGCTCTCACCGAGCACGTGATTTATTATTTGAGCCGAGGCTTAATAGGCCCTGAACTTCGCTATTCTCCGGTAGAAAAATTAGCCTTGGCAGCTGTTCATGCTGTCCAGCGGCTCCGTCATTATATATTGCTACGCAAAACTTTTGTCTTAGCGGCAGTCAATCCATTTCAATTTGTCCTCAGTAGGTGAGTGATTGGGGGCAAATATAATAGATGGATAGTCATCTTGCAAGAATTCAATCTCAAATTCTTGTCAGCTAAGTCTAAGAAATCCATGGTTTTTCTGAGCTAATTTCTAAGCTGCCTTGTGGAAAGGACATGATTTATGAGGAAAGTTTTCCCG
Source organism: Pinus taeda (assembly GCA_000404065.3). Classification (NCBI taxonomy): domain Eukaryota; kingdom Viridiplantae; phylum Streptophyta; class Pinopsida; order Pinales; family Pinaceae; genus Pinus; species Pinus taeda. Next base: position 4,992 of record APFE031562165.1, on the reverse strand, counting down.
ACGAACATTTATTCCTCATCTCTTCACTCGACCCTTGGTATGGAGATATCATCGTATATCTCCAAAATTCGAAGTTTCCCTCTACTTTTTCCAAGGATGAACGTCGTAAATTACGTCACCTGGCTAAGAACTATGTTATCGTGGGTGATACCTTATACTGACGAGGGGTTGATTCAATCCTTCGACGCTGTTTGACCTTGGAAGAAGCAGAGTCTGTGCTTAATGATTGCCACAGTGGAGCTTGTGGTGGTCATCTATCAGGGCTTGCTACAGCCCAGCGCATCTTACGTGCTGGCTATTTTTGGCCTTCACTTTTCAAAGATTGTGTGGAAGCGGTCAAATGTTGCCACCCTTGTCAAATCTTTACTCGAAAGATGCGTGCTCATCCAGCTCCTCTTTTTCTCGTTGTCACGGTCGGTCCTTTTACTAAGTGGGGTATTGATTTTACAACTTGTAATCTGCCTTCAGCAGTGAATCACAAGTATATTATTATGGCAGTAGACTACTTTACGAAGTGGGCCGAAGCCATGCCCACTTATAAAAACGATAGTGACACGGCAACTCTGTTTCTCTTCAATCAGGTTATCTCAAGGTTCGGTGTCCCGAGAGAGATTGTCACTGATCATGGCAGTCACTTCCAGAACCAACTCATGTCTGAATTGGCCTCTAAATTAGGTTTCCGTCAAGAGAATTCGTCTCCTTATTATCCTCAGGCCAATGGACAAGTCGAGGCAGTCAATAAAACTCTTAAGACGATACTCCAATGGACAATCGATAAAAATCGTCCATTGGCCGTTATGTTGTATTCGGTCTTTGGGGCCATACCGGACCTCCGTAAAAGACTGTACTGGTTTACTCCTTTTCAGTTAGTTTACGGATGGAATCTATCTTTCCGTCGAATGTGAAATTCCGTCTCTCAAGATTGTTTGTAGAGCTCCTTCCAGAGACTTCGAGTCTCGAAGAGCGCCTCCTTCACTTGGAACATCTCGATGAGCAGCGTCGAGATGCCGCCACGATGAATGAAGCCCATAAGAAAAGGGTAAAAACGCAGTATGATAAATATGTTCGTCCCCTAGTCTTTTCTAAAGGTGATCTTGTCTTGGTCTATGACCAAGATAAATATGCCTTGGGGGTAGGCAAGTTTAAGCCTATGTGGTACGGTCCTTTCATTATTAAACGATTTTTAGAAAAAGGGTCGTATGAGTTAATCGACTTTGAAGGAAACAAGATGGCGGAGCCCCGAAACGGGCTCTACCTAAAGAAGTACTTTGCTTAAGTAGAAATTAGGCAATGGATTCTTTGTATATTATGTATATTTGTACATATATTATCGAGATCTTCGTGATGTCAACACTTTTTGGTCTGTTGTTGCAGGTGTTGATGGATGACTTGGTCTATTTTGGGTTCGCCGATGGTGTTAGTCGGCACACTCGGAATCTCGCTTCCGCAGCTTGGGTATTTTATTATCCAACTGCTCAATTGATGATATCAAGAGGCGTATGCATTGGTCCTGCTTCGAATAATATGGCTGAGTATACTGCCGTTATTAATTTACTATCCGAGGCAATCTCTTATGGGATCGACTCGTTAGTAGTGTATTTTGATTCTCAATTGATAGTGTCTCAATTAAATAACATTTATCGGGTAAGGGATCCATGTTTATATCGCCAGTACTTAAGAGTGAGGTTGTTGCAAAGATCATTTGTTTATATTAATTATTTGCACATTCCAAGATCTCATAATTGGTTAGCTGATTCTATCGCTAATCAAGCATTAGATTGGCACATCAATCATTCATCATAAAATCAAAGCATCAAAAATTCAAACTGTATATATATATATATAT
>APFE031562153.1:0-16605 GCA_000404065.3 Pinus taeda | reverse complement strand
TGGTTGAATGTTGTTTTTGGTAAATCCCTCTCAGCAAAGAGGATGAATGTGTATCAGGCATATATTTTAAGCAATAGGAATGTTTTATGGCTGTGTAATGGACTGTTATGAGTATATTTGTTTTTAATCGCCTCCCTGTGCAAAGGTCCTGGAAGAAATGAAACAGAGCATTGGCTCTGTGGTGTTTGTTTGTTTGTTTGTTTGGCTTTGGTATTTTCCCATTGCAAAAATACCCATCAGTGGTATCAGAGCTAGTCCAGGCTCTTTGATGGTGACAGAGAAGGTTCATGCTCTTTGAAGTGTCAAAGAAGCTGAAGGAAAGACCCTTGTTGCAGTAGCAGTAAAGCTTCTCCAGCTGTGTGAAGTTTCAGCCAAAGGGATTCAGGTATTTCTCAAGTTTTGAGTTGCTGTTAAAAAAAATAGTCAGTGGTTTTAAAAACACAGTCAGGGATTTAAAAATTTTTTAAGAATGGCAAGGTCAAAGAAGAAAGTGTCCAAATCCCCTAAGGTTGTGTCTCCCTCCTCTATTAAAATAGAAGACAAAAAATTTGAAAACATTCTATTTGAGGCTTTAAAGTCTGAAGGGAACTTTGATATATGGGAAATAAAAATGAGGACTTTCTTAAAGTCTGAAGGCATTGAAATATGGGAGTCAGTGATTGATGATAGCAAAATGGATGGAGAATCCAAAGAGTATAATGCAAAAGCAGCAAAGATAATCCTGGATGGTTTGCCTGATTCTGTAAAGAAGAATCTAGGAAAATATTCATCAGCAAAGGATATATTTTTCGTCCCGCTGTCACTGCCAATAATTTCAATCATTTTCACAGTGTCACCGCTGTTGTTTTGAATATTTTAACAGAAATCTGGCTGACACTAAGTACCATTAACAATTACGTTCAGTGAAATGTAGTTTTTAGTTTCCGTAATGTAGTTCCATTAAACATTACATTACATGCGGATACTGCAACTAATGTAGTTTTCAGTTTCTGTATACTTAAATTGATCGCACTTCATCAATTAATTACCCAAGTATTTTTCTGTCCAAGCGAGTAGAACACCTCAGAAAGTTTAAATGGAAGACCAATTTTCAATGGGTATTAAATGTTTTGGGATTACAAAGTTATATAATATAAATCTATTGTGCGATATGTTTAAAATAATTTAAATTATTAAATCCTATGGTGTCTCATACCTGAAAAAAACCAACACTTTTCATTATATAATAAATTTTAAATTTTAAGCGAAATAAATGTATTTCTCCTTAGGCATATTATTATTCGTAATCCAAATTAATTTATGATATTTATCTCTTATTAAATTAATCTAAGCTTTTAGTCACATTTTTATAAAACATTGGGCTTTAATCTATTACATGATGCAATTATTTTGGCCACTAATAAGATTTTCCATATGATTTTTTAGTTGAAATTATTTATATGATTGGTATTTTCTATACAGAAACTAATGTTGAAATTAGTTTATTAAGAATTAAATGTTTGGTTTGCTATTATATTTCTTACATTGCACTAGAATGATCCTTTTATAGTACTTATAGAGAAGTAGAGAAACACAATAAAGCATCAAATATGAAACAAAATACCTTGATGCGTTCATATTCCTTCACTACATAGTCTCGTGCCCCCTCTATTACTTTTATGGTCCCCTTTAACTCCTGTAATCTTTTGTTCCTTGTTGTATCACCTCCAATATTTTTGAGGAGGTAGTTGTTAGCTTTTCAACTCGGGAATTTATAGAAAAGATGCTAGTTAAGAGGGTTTGTATTATTAATAAAGCATTTGGTATGTCTGAAAATGGTGTGTATACTACTTCTATAAAGACAATGTACTCATGAAGCTTATCCTAAAAATGTTGTGTACAAATTGCATAAAACCAAGGTACTTATGAAGCTAATCCTGAAATGTTCACGCAATCGAAAATCTAGATATTAAGAAAAACAACACTAATTACATGTATTTAAATTTGTTGAAAATGGCATAATCATTTTGACATGAATTGAAAATTTGTTTGTTTGATTGAATTTTGGAAGAAAATACCATTTGTTTAAGTGATTGTGCATATGCTTCTCGATAAAATTGGTTTGATTTCATTTTGTTGGCGATACGAGATCATGAGATAACTTACCAGAAAATCATAAGTTTACAATCGTTTAACAAAACTCTCTAAATGGGAATGTGTCGGGACCATTTGGATTAAACCCTTTAGACAGAACTGCAAACATATCTTTTTTATACAATATAATAATTTTGCAAAACGTTTTCAAATTTAAAGTTTGGTATAGAAATTTATGCATGGGTTTAGAACATACCTGTAAATTTTGTGGATTGTAACTAAATGATACACATGATAGAAATATCATTTTAACATATTCCATTCCAAAAACATTTAATGGAAGGATATGCATGTTCATCTTCCATTGTTGATTTTTCTTCTTCCACTATAGATGCAACTAAATCCATTGTATCTGTCTTTTTAGGAATTGTTCCTAGGTTCCTAGGTCAATCAGAAAGACACATATGGGCTTTTCAGACTAACTCTAATGTTGTTGGCACTCATGTTGAATATGTTACTGGATCCTCTACTAAGTAACATGAAAAAGATACTCAACCATACCTTGGTGTCATCATTAGATTAGGAACATCCATTATGTATGTAAGTATTGGGTTGTTGATTTGTCATCATTTCACCGTTATTTACAGTTTTAACCATTTGTGCCATTTTTTTATTTGTTGCTTACCCCATTTTCCACAAGATATCGTGAACACCTCATCAGTATTTCCAACACTCAAAGTGGTTAATTTTCATACATTTTCTTTTCTTTTAATTAATTAATTAAGATTATGTTTGGTTTTACTAATGACGATTTAGCCAATTCTTTTTTCTGCATCTAACTCCAATTTCTCTAGCTATCTCCATTGTTAAGGTAGTAGCACCACTCTTGAAGGAAATATGACTCTTGGACTTGGTTTCGATAAGCTCCAATATGGATTTGTATTTGTCAAATTCCACCCATCTTACACGTGTGGACCTCCAACAAGAGATCAAAGGAAAAACATAGCAGTTTTGACCAGAAAACTTCATTGCACTTATTACATTGCATGGTTTGGCACTTTGTGCTTTGAATTGCAATGGAAAATAAAAAGTGGTGCATTTTGGAGTTAACATTATAAAGAACCTCTCTCCTTACTTTAGCTAGAATTCACCTAAATGAAAAGATCAGAATATTATTTTTAATTCCATTAAAGGTTTTAGGCAGGTTATAACACCATTAGTTTCAAACCCATTTACTGTGTGAGTAAATAGTAGCTCTTAAAACCAACACTATTAAATTCAATCTAGAGCTTTTGTTATTTTAGGGCTCTTTTCCACTTAAATTAGATTAGGTTGTAGGGATTTGGAATAGAGAAGTGAATTAACTTTCCGAAGCTACAAAAAATCATTAGCATCTTGCAATAGGGAGTAAACTCATTTACTACAATTTGGCTCTAGGAAGTTCCTTTTACAAAGGAGTTAAGCATGATATCATATCGGACCCAATGGAGTGATCGACCCGACTTCATTGGTTACGATAGAGTGTTTTACACATATTAAAAGAAACATTGAAAGGTACATAGGAGTCAGTAGGAATTCAACCTCAAATTAACCATGTTGAGAAACTTTGAAGGAAATTGAGATTTCTTACTCTACCCGTGCATGTACATCAGATTTGAGATTGTCCTCCCAAGTTAAATTATTTTACATGATAACCTTAAATACCATAATCTTAGGGCTATTACCTAAGGTGGCGACGAAGGGGAAGTCCTTGTTGTTCCTAGAACAGACGTCGGTTAGACTCACTTGGACCTTTTTCGAGGGTATTCTTCTTTCTAGATGGCACAAATTAAGTTTACCTGCACTAGATCGTGTACATTAAGAAGGTTGTGAGAATAACTAGTTCTACCCGCTCTATCTATAGCAACGTTTCACTTTGATCTACATGATGTTTGATTTCGTCACCAGCTAATGATTTCACTGTGAAAAGCTTGTTTCCATGCTTTGAATCCTTAGATTTTTTAGTATGCGTTAATTGTTTGTTTTTACTTTTTTACATACCTTAGGTGTGGACTGTGATTTTCAATTGTTAATATCAATAGTATATTTATGTAAGTTGAATCTAGTGGCATAACTGTCGGAATTCACCGCTAAAGGACCCCCTATTAATAGAAATCCTTGTGATATCCATGCCTTCGCAAATGTCTATGCTCCTTATATGGCTACGTTCTCACTTCCTGGATTCATCTCTAGGTTACCGATGTGGTTGTTTTCAAATTCTTTGATCTCAAATAAAAAAATGATTCCACCTCAACCGAGTTTTTCCCCTCAACAAAGTTCATCATCTCAACGTCACCAACCTCTTGTTGACCCTATACCTTCTTCACCCAACATGTCCTCTGCTCCTTCCTCTTCTTCTTGTGGTAAAAGTCATGATGATAGGGACAAGGTGACTAACACTAAGAAGAAATGGAAGAAGAAGAAGCAAGATAAGAAATGTGTCAACCAACCAACCATGGCGACAGATAATGGTTATTTTGAGTAAGCTTCCACTATGCATCGCAAGCCCAGATACCCTTGCAATATTTGTAAGGGTGACCAATTCGTTATTGATTATCTTGGTATTCCGAAGTTCTTGGAAGTATGGTCAAAAAATTCTTATCAACCTACTGTTGATCCATCAAACATTGATTGTGAGGTTCATGGGAAAAATGCGAAAGTTAGGTTTCCTTCCGAGTTATGCAAAGGGATTCATTATAGTCACATCTGATCTATGATTATCCTCCCAGGTTAAATTGTTTTACATTGTAACCTTAGATACCATAATATTAGGCCTATTACCAAAGGTGACGATGGAGGGGAATTCTTTGTTGTACCTTGAACAGATGTTGGTTAGACTCACGTGGAACTTTTTGGAGGGTATTATTCTTTCTAGATGGCATAAATTAAGTTTACTTGCACCAGATCGTGTACATTAAGAAGGTTGTGAACATAACTAGTTCTACCCACTCTATCTATAGCCACTTTTCACTTTGATCTACGTGATGTTTGATCTCATCACCAACTATTGATTTCACTGTGAAAATCTTATTTCTATGTTTTTAATCCTTAGATTTTTTGGCACGTGTTAATTGTTTGTTTTTACATTTTTACATACCTTAGGTGTGGATTGTGATTTTCAATTGTTAACATTGATAGTAAATTAATGTAAGTTGAATATAATGGCATAAATTTTGGAATTTACTGATAGAGATCCCCCTTATTAACAGGAATCCTAGTCCTATCCATGTCTTCGAAAATGTTGGTCCTGCTTATATGGCTATGTTGTCACTTCTCGTATTCACGATAGGTTTACTAGTATGGTTGTCTTCAACTTATTTGATCCCAAATACAAAAACTATTCCACCTCAATAGATTTTTTGCCCCTCAACCAAGTTCATCATCTCAAAATCACCAGCCTCTTGTTGACCCTATACCTTCTTCACCCAACATGTCCTCTGCACCTTCTTCTTCTTCCCTTGGCAAAAGTCATGATGATAGTAACAAGGCAACTAATACTAAGAAGAAATAGAAGAAAAAGAAGCAAGGTAAGAAAGATGTCAAAAAGAAGCAAGGTAAGAAATGTGTCAACCAACCAACCATGGTTGTAGATAATAGTTACGTTGAGTAATCTTCGAGTCTGCATCGCAAGCCCAAATACCCTTGTAATATTTGCAAGGGTGAACAATTCATTATTGATTGTCTTGGTATTCCTAAGTTCTTGGAAGTATGGTCAAAAAATTCTTATCAACCTATTGTTTATCCATCAAGCATTGATTGTGAGGTTCATGGGAAAAAGTGTAAAGTTAGGTTTCCTTTTCGGTTATGCAAAGGGATTCATTATAGTCACATTTTCCCTCATACAGATGAAGCCTCAAAATTTTTGGAAAAACTTATTGTTTCATAGCAACACCTTCCAAATTTTTACCGTAAAATTTCTCTCAACCTCCCTTCAGTTGACAAAGTTATTGATCTAATTCCAAGTACATTAAATCCCACTCTTCCATTGGAGAGTGAAAGACATATCATTCAGCTGGACCAATCACTGGTTGATCAAGTGGTAAACTCGATACCATCCTTAGTTGATCCTGCTCTACCTTTAGAGAGTGAAATTAATACCACTTTGATTCTTCGAGTTAATTCTGCTTCTTCTACACGTAAGGGAATTTTACCTGTTTCCATTGATTCCCCTACAAGTAATGCGTCTATTTCCTTTGATTGGAGTAAACTAACATATTTTTTTCTTCCTTCTTCCAACCCTTTCCAAATCATTGTGAAAGAGTATGGTAGGAATGTATGGCACATAAATGTAGATGAAGGTGCTTCTGTTAGTATTTTATCCTCATTGTCTTGGAAAGATTTGGGTTCCCCTCATCTTATGCCCGCTGCAGAAAATATTTTGGCTTTTAATACAACCAGTAGTGATCGTTTGGTGATCCTTCATAAGTTACCTATTACTATGGAAGGTAAAAGTATCGTTATTGATCTTAGGGTAGTCTAAGGCCCCTTGTATTTCAATTTTATCCTTGGGTGATACTATATCTATGCTATGAAAGTTGTTGTATCGACATTCTTTTGCATGATGTTTTTCCTCATAATGGAAAGATTTTGAATATCGACCAACTTTCATTCATTGATCTTGATTCGACTACGAACCATCCAACATCCCTGAATATTCCTTATCTTCCAGTGGTGTCCATCCCACCATAGGTAAATTATGTGGAAACCACTCCCATGTCTTCAATTTTTTATGGAAGCTAGCCTCTCACTATTTTCTCGACTTCTTATGAATTAAATCTGGTAATTGACATAGGGAAGCTTGTGGGAGAATTTGAAATGGAGTTTCTTACCCCTTTTGATTCTCTTCACATGTCTTATTTACAGAGAGATATTATTCCTTCTCATGAAGATCTATTGGAAGCCATGGTCGGGAAACATCCATTTTCATTTGTTTCATCCAAATGGAAGAAATGATCCTATTGAATATGAGGATGGTTCTTTTATTGTTTTAGGCTTGTTAAAAAATAAAACAGGTTCCATGACGATAGTTCTTTTATTGTATCAACCTCGTGAAAAATGAAAAAAATTCGTTATGAGGATGGTTCTTTTACTATGTCAACCTCATTAGAAAATGAAACAAATACTTGTGAGGATGGCTCTTCTATTGTGTCAAGGTCGTTGAAAATGAAACAAGTGTAGGAGAAGATTGTTCTTTTACTGTGTCAACATCATTAAAAAGCAAAATATGTTATTATGAGCATAGTTCTTTTCTTGTGTCAAACTCATTAAAAAATGAAACAAGGTTACATGAGCATAGTTATTTTTCTTGTGTCAAGGTCGTTAAAAAATGAAACAAGCTCCAATGAGCATAGTTCTTTTCTTGTGTCAATCTCAATAAAACTTATCTCAAGCATTGTTTCTTCTTTGTTTAAATCTTTTGTAAAAATGAAACCACTCTCAAGCTTAGTTTTTCTTTGTTTCAAGCTTGTGTAAAAATGAAACCACTCTCACACATAGTTTTTCTATGTTTCAAGCTCATGTAAAAATGAAACTACTCTCAAGCATAGTTTTTCTTTGTTTCAAGCTTGTGTAAAAATTAAACCTCTCAAGCATAGCTTATCTCTGTTTCAAGCTTATGTAAAAATGAAACCACTCTCAAGTATAGCTTTTATTTGTTTCAACCTTGTATAAAATGGAAACTACCTCAACTCCATTTCAATTATTATTTTCAAGATTCCTTAAGATCATGAAAATATGGAAATTATTTTCCTATATTTTCACACTCATAAAAATGGATGAAAATTTTGAGTTATTTCTGTCTTTTCTTGCTCGTTAATGAAATTGAAAGTCGGTGATATGAGTAAATTATTATCATTTTTCGAACTCGTTAAAAACTTACGAAAAGGAAAAATCAAGAATTCTATTTATGCCATTTTCAGACATTCGAAACATGAAAAAGTCATCGTGCACTTGATCATTTGAACTCGTAAAAGTAATTGAAAGGTCATATAATAAGTATTACTTTACTGCTTTTATAGACTGAACTAGACTATTTACGAAAAAGACCATTTGAGCTTGTAAAAGTAATTGAAAGGTCATCTATTAAGTATAACGTTACCCCTTTTATATACTGAACTAGACTATTTACAGAGAAGGTATGCACTGACTAATCGTTGTCAATAGAGTTCTCTCCTACATGATTTAACCATTTTTTGGGCTCGAGGGACTAAATTTATGAAAAAGGACACTCTGGAGTTTACTTATGTTTTCCTTCCGACTCCCTAAAATTGAAAAACACTAAGATTCAATTTCTCCAGGCTTGTTAAAATTTTGTATTGAAAGAATTCAACAAGTTTTTTTTTGTGTGTTTTCAAACTATTTAAAGATGAAAATGACATAGATTTACCCCTTCACATGACTCGTAAAATATAAATAGTGGATGACTTGTTAAGCATGACGAGACCGAACCACTCCTTCCTATGGTTCATTAAAAATACTTCGATGGACTCATCCGAGGGATGAGCTTATAGGAGATGCATATGTTATCCTCCTCAAGCTTGTAAAAAATAAAGAGGTACTTACTAGTAATGGTGTGAGAAAGTGAGAAAGAATCTTTGTTTTTCTTTTATAAAAGGTAGAATGTCGCTCTTGAAAATGACACTCCGCTACTTTTTGTGTCTAGGTTGGGAAATCCATTTGTCTCCTAATTGACCATATCTTATTGAAACTCTTTAGTTGGTTTTGGGTATTCTATTTTGATTCAAATGGTGCCAATTCAGAATGGCGCATCGCCAATATGTTCAAGAGAGGTCCAAACTCAATTCAAATTACTTTGCCATAGTCTTCAGTCATGTTGACCATCCATGAGACAGTCCTGGATTACTCCAAACTTATATTCTTCAAAACTTTACATTAGTTTCATGTTGTGGGCCATCCTAAGATGAGTGCACTTCTTATCGACCACAAATCACTATCGAATAAATTGATCTAGAAACCTTTAGTACCTTGGAGCCTGCATGCATTAATGGTAGGTTTCTCGCCTTCGATGGCATGTTCTCATCATTAACCCCATGCATGGCTAGAATAAAAACTATCCCATAGAAAATGAAATTCCTAGATCCCAAGGCTCAAAAACCTATTCCTAATCCCAAGACACAAAAAGCTCTATTGGGGCTACTCATAAATGTGCTCTATATTACTTTGTTGCCTACACACATGACTCAATTAATGTAAAAATAAAAAGTAAAGCCTATAAGCATTGTCATTCATATCTTTCTCAACTAACAAGCTTCAAATGAATTCCTATTTAGCCGTGATCCCTCCCATCATGGAGCTACTCCCTCTCTCTGTGGAAGCCCTGTCGCACCATTAGTGGATCTCATCCCTTGGGAGATGGATCCCCAAATTTCCGCTCCTGGCCTATAAAGGTAACATAGTATTGAGGATTGGGAAGGATGGTTGGAAGTAGGCTTATGCTATAGAAATAAGGTTGGAAGGTTATTCATTAAGGGAGAGGGTTTGAGATTGTGGGAAGTGACTTGCAACATCAAAGCTTCAAGATTATAAGTATATTCTCCATTTTATTAATATAAAAGAAATTGTTCATTCTCAATTATGTCTTTGTCGATATAATTTATGGGATTCCTTGATCACCCACAGAGATTATGATTTCATATTGATCAATTTATGTTATATTATTGACTTAATTAGTTGATTGATATCTTATGCTATATATTGGATGTTTTGATGTTGTGTATGTTTCTTTCTGTATCTAGATCTCCTTCAGGACATCACAAAGAAGCTGTGGGGAGCAACGGGAAGATCTCTAAGCGATCAAGGAGAAATGGATGGTTGAAAGCTCTGAAAGGGACTTCGTCAAGCATTTGATTAAATGATAAGTGATATCTATCACAATTTTTGTTTCATTCAATCACAATCTAGAGAAAGGTAGCAGTTCCTTCTTGTTTTTTACTAGATTTATCTGATGTCTACGGAGATCACTCTTGTCCGCAAGAGGGGTTTGTCCTCATAACATGGACTCTAACTAGAATTACACAAGTAAAAAATAAGACACCGGTCCTCGACAAAATGGTAAATAGGATAAAAAAAGCATTGCATATGATAATCTAATAAACATATGAAAATATGATACTTGTGAACTTTTTGAAAAGTTGCATTTTCTGGGTAAGTGGTTTCAAGCATGGCCTTATTTCATGCTCTAAGTAGCTTCTGCTACTGTGAAGTGTCTACAGGGTTCACATTTCCTCTAGGTTATCCTTTCACCCCTCTCCTTCTCTTCCTCAGTTGCTCAATAGGCCCAATTGTCCACCTATAATTTTCTACAACCTTCATATGATTGGGCTTCACTACCAACAAGGCATCTAGTAAGAGCCACAGACCATGCCACATGACCATTTGCTACTTGCATGTACTCACCGTATTCTACTTGTGAATGGTTCCACAAGCTATGCTTTTCGTGTAGGAGGTTTTAAGCATGGCCTTCTTATGCACCTTGCAAGAGCTTCTGCTTCTATTCGGTGTCTACAGGGTTAACATTTCCTTTAAGTTACCCTTTCACACCTCTCGTTCTTTTCCTCAGCTACTTAATAGGATCAATTATCCCCCCACAATTTTATATAGCCTTGGTATGATTCGGTGTCACTGCCAAGAAGGCCTCTACTAAGCAACTCCCACAACAAAAGGCACAAGGGTTATTCACCATATTTTGTGATTTGCACATATTACTTGTGAAAGGTTCCTCTGTTCCATGCAATAGCTTACTTCAATGCCCTCCAATAGTTTCTGCTCCCTAGAAGTTTATTCTCCCTACGATAGCTTGCATTAATATTTCTTACCTGCAAGTTATGCTTTGGATAGTTTTTTCCCTTCTTCACGTTCTTTTATGCCCTACAATAATCCAAATCATGCATTTTAGTTCACTTTTAGGGGTACCAAAACTGAATGAATAGGAAGGACATGAATGGAAAACCTCAATCAATGCCACTAGTAAGTGCACTAGAAGTGTGCTCTGCATCAGTAAATGAATTGCTACCAGTTACTATTAGTACATACTTATGTTGCTGCAAAAACTCTATTTTTTTGAATATTCCAAATCGTCTATCGTGCTAGTTTTATATCTACAATATATAATTTACTAGAACGATTAAAGCAATAGTTGCAATTGTAGTAGTAGAGAGTTAATCATCTTTGATTACACGCTCTTGATTGTTTCGATACATTGATATTTCTCATCCTCGACCTAATCCTCCATCATATTCATTGAAAGAGATATTATTCCTTCTCATGAAGATCTATTGGAAGCCATGGTAGGGAAACATCCATTTTCATTTGTTTCATCCAAATGGAAGCAATGATCCAATTGAATACAAGGATGGTTCTTTTACTGTTTTAGCCTTGTTAAAAAATAAAACAGGTTCCATGACGATAGTTCTTTTATTGTGTCAACCTAGTTAAAAATGAAAAAAAGTCGTTATGAGGATGGTTCTTTTACTATGTCAACCTCATTAGAAAATGAAACAAATACTTGTGAGGATGGCTCTTCTATTGTGTCAAGGTCGTTGAAAAAGAAACAAGTGTAGGAGAGGATTGTTCTTTTACTGTGTCAACGCCATTAAAAAGCGAAATATATTATTACGAGCATAGTTCTTTTCTTGTGTCAAACTCACTAAAAAAGGAAACAAGGTTACATGAGCATAGTTATTTTTCTTGTGTCAAGGTCATTAAAAGGTGAAACAAGCTCCAATGAGAAAAGTTCTTTTCTTGTGTCAATCTCGATAAAACTTATCTCAAGCACTGTTTCCTCTTTGTTTAAATCCTGTGTAAAAATGAAACCACTCTCAAGCATAGTTTTTCTTTGTTTCAAGCTTGTGTAAACATGAAACCACTCTCACACATAGTTTTTCTATGTTTCAAGCTCGTGTAAAAAAGAAACTACTCTCCAGCATAGTTTTTCTTTGTTTCAAGCTTGTGCAAAAATTAAACCACTCTCAAGCATAGCTTATCTCTGTTTCAAGCTTATGTAAAAATGAAACCACTCTCAAGCATAGATTTTATTTGTTTCAACCTTGTATAAAATGAAAACTACCTCAACTCCATTTCGATTATTATTTTCAAGACTCCTTAAGATCATGAAAATATGGAAATTATTTTCCTATATTTTCACGCTCATAAAAAATAGATGAAAAATTTGAGTTCTTTCTTTCTTTTCTTGCTTGTTAATTAAATTGAAAGTCAGTGATATGAGTAGATTTTTATCATTTTTCGAACTCATTAAAAACTTACGAAAAGAAAAAATCAAGAATTCTATTTATGCCATTTTCAGACATTTCAAACATGAAAAGGTCATCGCACACTTGACCATTCGAGCTCGTAAAAGTAAATGAAAGGTCATATATTAAGTATCACTTTATTGCTTTTATAGTCTGAACTAGACTATTTACGAAAAAGACCATTTGAACTTGTAAAAGTAATTGAAAGGTCATCTATTAAGTATAACTTTACCCCTTTTATAGACTGAACTAGACTATTTACAGAGAAGGTATATACTGACTAATCGTATTCAATAGAGTTTTCTCCTACATTATTTTACCCTTCTTTGGGCTCGAGGGACTAAATTTATGAAAAACGACACTGTGGAGTTTACTTATCTTTTTCTCCGGACTCCCTAAAACTGAAAAACACTGAGATTCAATTTCTCTAGGCTCGTTAATATTCTATATTGAAAGAATTCAGCAAGTTTTTTTTGTGTCTTTTCAAACTATTTAAACATGAAAATGACATATATTTACCCCTTCACATGACTCGTAAAATCTAAATAGTGGATAACTTGTTAAGCATGACGAGACCGAACCACTCCTTCTTATGGTTTGTTAAAAATACTTTTAAGGACTCATCGAGGGGATGAACTTATAGGACATGCATATGTTATCCTCCTCAAGCTTCTAAAAAATAAAGAGGTACTTACTTGTAATGGTGTGGGAAAAGTGACAAAGAATCTTTGTTTTTCTTTTATAAAAGGTAGTACGTCGCTCTTGAAAATGACACTCCACCACTTTTTGTGTCTGGGTTGGGAAATCCATTTGTCTCCTAATTGACCATACCTTATTCAAACTCTTTAGTTGGATTTGGGTATTCTTTTTTGATTCAAATGGTGCCAATTCAGAATGGCGCGTCGCCAATATGTTCAAGAGAAGTCCAAACTCAATTCAAATTACTTTTCCATGGATAGCATTCAATCGTGTTGACCATCCATGAGAGAGTCCTGGATTACTCCAAACTTATATTCTTCAAAACTTTACATTAGTTTCATGTTGTGGGCCATCCTAAGACGAGTGCACTTCTTATCGACCACAAATCACTATCGAATAAATTGATCTAGAAAACTTTAGTACCTTGGAGCCTGCATGCATTAATGGTAGGTTTCTCGCCTTCGATGGCATGTTCCCATCATTAACCGTCAATGAAATTATTATATGAATGTTCAACTCCAATACATCAATTTGCACTTCATATATTGTACAGGAAATACCTTGACAACCATTTTAATTAATGATGGTTTCTCTCGTCTTATTAACAATTCACATCATTAACTAGTAATCAAGTGGTTTCTACCATGTTCGACTACGAGAAATTCACTCACATGGTTAGATTCATACTACATATCTAGAGGTGGAGATCAAGACCCTAGATCTAGTTTCATCTATCCAAGATACATGGAGTTATTAAATATTCATTATTGTAAACATAGATTCATTGATGGTTGCGTCCATACTATGTCTTTTGTTGCATGGATCTTGATATGTATTTATGTACTGGTTCTTTGAGACATTTATGTTCTGAGTATGGGAATTCCCACCTCAATGATGATTATATATTGCATTGTAACATTTGAGATATTGTTTCAAGTATCTGACTGCAATATGCAAGCAGTTCAGTCACCAAAAATCTCTTGTGAAATTACACTTTAGGACGCAATTTGTTACATGTCATTTTCTGTATTAGGCAAATGACCCTTGGTTTTGATCTTTCGATATCCATCAATTTGTTACAAAGAAACCCCTTGCAAGGCTAGAATAAAAACTATCCCATAGAAAATGAAATACCTATATCCCAAGGCTCAAAAACCTATTCCTAATCCAAAGACACAAAAAGCTCCATTGGGAGCTGCTCATAAATGCGCTCTGTCTTACTTTGTTGCCTACACACATGACTCAATTAATGTAAAAATAAAAAGTAAAGCCTATAAGCATTGTTATTCATATTTTTCTCAACTAACAAGCTTAGAATGAATGGCTATTTAGCCATGATCCCTCCCATCATGGAGCTACTCCCTCTCTCTGTGGAAGCCCTGTTGCACAATTAGTGGATCTCATCCCTTGGGAGATGGATCCCCAAATTTCTGCTCCTCGTCTATAAAGGTATCATAGTACTGAGGATTGGGAAGGATGGTTGGAAGCAGGCTTATGCTATAGAAATAAGGTTGGAAGGATATTCATTCAAGGAGAGGGTTTGATATTTTGGGAAGGGACTTGCAACATCAAAGCTTCAAGATTGTAAGTTTATTCTCCATTTTATTAATATAAAAGAAATTGTTCATTCTCAATTATGTCATTGTCAATATAATTTATGGGATTCCTTTATCACCCACATAGATTATGATTTCATATTGCTCAATTTATGATATATTATTGACTTAATTAGTTGATTGATATCTTATGCTATAGATTGGATGCTTTGATCTTGTGTATGTTTCTTTCTGTATGTAGATCTCCTTCAGGACATCACAAAGAAGATGTGGGAAGAAAAGGGAAGATCTCTAAATAATTGAGGAGAAGCGGATGGTTGAAAGCTCTGAAAGGGACTTCATCAAGCATTTTGATTAAATGATAAGTGATCTCTATCACAGTTTTTGTTTGAATCAATCACAATCTAGAGAAAGGTAGCAGTTCCTTGTTGTTTGTTACTAGATTTCTATGAGGTCTACGGAGATCACTCTTGTCCGCAAGAGGTGTTTGTTCGCATAAGATGGACTCTAACTAGAACTACACAAGTCAAAAATAACACACCGGCCCTCTACAAAATGGTAAATATGATAGAAAAAGCATTGCATATGATAATCTAATAAACATATAATAATATGATACTTGTGAGCTATTTGAAAAGCTACATTTTCTGGGTAAGTGGTTTCAAGCATGGCCTTATTTCATGCCCTAAGTAGCTTTTGCTACTGTGAAGTGTCTATAGGGTTCACATTTCCTCTAATTTATCCTTTCATCCCTCTCCTCCGCCTCAATTGCTCAATAGTCCCAATTGTCCACCTCTAATTTTCTACAACCTTCATATGATTGGGCTTCACTACCAACAAGGCGTCTAGTAAGGAGACCATAGACCATGCCACATGACCATCTGCTACTTGCATGTACTCACCATATTCTACTTGTGAATGGTTCCACAAGCTATGCTTTTCATGTAGGCAATTTCAAGCATGGCCTTCTTATGCACGTTGCAAGAGCTTTTGCTTCTATTCGGTGTCTACAGGGTTAACATTTCCTTTAAGTTACCTTTTCACACCTCTCGATCTTTACCTTAGCTGCTTAATAGGATCAATTGTCCCCCCACAATTTTATATAGCCTTGGTATGGTTGGGTGTCACTGCTAAGAGGGCCTCTACTAAGCAACTCCCACAACAAAAGGCACAAGGGTTATTCACCATATTTTGTGATTTGCACGTATTACTTGTGAAAAGTTCCTCCGTTCCATGCAATAGCTTACTTCAATGCCCTGCAATAGCTTCTTCTCCCTACAAGTTTATTCTCCCTATAATAGCTTGCATTAATATTTCTTACCTCCAAGTTATGCTTTGAATAGTTTTTTCCCTTCTTCTCGTTCTTTTATGCCCTACAATAATCCAAATCATGCATTTTAGTCCTCTTTTTGAGGTACCAAAATTGAATGAATCGGAAGGACATGAATGGAAAAGCTCAATCAATGTCACTAGTAAGTGTATTAGAAGTGTGCCCTGCATGAGTAAATGAATTGCTACCAGTTACTATTAGTACATACATATGTTGCTGCAAAAACTCTTTTTTTTTAATATTCCAAATCGTGTATCGTGCTAGTTTTATATCTACAATATATAATTTACTAGAATGATTAAAGAAATAGTTGCAATTGTAGTAGCAGAGAGTAAATCATCTTTGATTACACGATCTTGATTGTTTTGGTACATTGATATTTCTCCTCCTTAACCTAATCCTCCATCATATTCATTGAATGAGTTATCTTATCAACTTGAACCCTCTTCTGGAAAACTTCCTCACAATTTTTAACCCATTAACAAGTGAAAAACCAAAGTATATGTCCTTTCAATTACATAGACTGCATACAGATTCTAGGACACTTCACCTGTAGGGGGTAGTGCTCCTCTTTCATTCTAGAAGTGCATTATGCCACACCTTAGAGAAGTTAAACGTATGTTATCATGAACTATGCATG
>APFE031562147.1:0-22742 GCA_000404065.3 Pinus taeda | reverse complement strand
TTATGAGAGCAAAGCCATTGATACCATACAAATTGATTTGGTTCCAAATATAAAGTTTCAATAGGTACCTTTTGTGTGTTTTTCACATTATTGAGATCGAAAAATTGCTCCATCTGTAATATCCATGTTGCGGGATCCTTGCCATCAAACTTCCTCATATCGATTTTTGGAATATGGTGGGTCTTCAATCCAACATTAGAGTCTAGGGAATCATAATTAACATTTCTTTTGTTCTCATCATGAGTTTTCTTTACTACCCTTTCACCATTAATAAGCATTTCTTGTAGAAACTTTGTTAAATCTGTCTCTAAATCTTCCATGTTTGTCTTCAAATCTATCTTCAAATCATCCATCTTACCTTCCACGTCAATCATCTTAGCTTCTACATATTTCTTTAAATAGTCCATCTTAGCTTCTAGACCTTTCTTTAAACCATCCATCTTAGCTTCTACATCTTTCTTTAAACCATCCATCTTAGATTTTGTTCCTCTTTGTGCAAGGGACAATTGTTGCACTTGGTCTTATAATTTTGATATATCATGTTGCATTTCTTCCTCTTCTTCATGAGTCATGCTAGAGCTTTCAGGTTCCTTACTAGGTGTTTTAATTTATTTTCCTTGGGGCATCATTTACCGATAATAATGCTCTATTATGCCCTTTGAATTCCTTCAAAATAAATTTCAAACCAATCTTAAGCAAAAATTTAAAAGAATCTACACACCTTTTTTCACTTTGTAGGAGCTCGATATTGCCTCTGGTGTATCTCTCTACATTCAAATCATCTGGTTCTGAAATTGTGATCTATAGTAGCCCTCTGTGTCCTCTCTCCAATGCCACTAGTCTAATCCAAATTGGATTCTCCAAGGAAGAGTTATGCGAAATCTCCCACAATGACCTGATTATAGACTAGTTCAGTAGAGCAAATTTGTACGACGTGCCACGAGTCACTGTTTCGACCTTTGGCTCTGAGAAATATAGAAAAGAAACTACAGTCTGTCCTATTTCTATAACTTCTGATGGAATTTCAATCTGATGCTCAGAGAGAAAGTTATGACGAGTTTCCCCGGGTCACCTATTTGGAATGTAATTCAGGAGTGTGCAAAAAGACCAAATTCATCAGATCACATCTCCGTAAATATAGTGTAAAAATCTCTGAAATTAGGACCCAAGCTTCCGGATGACGTCTTCTCAAATGGGTTTTTTGTTTAGCTTCTGAAACGTTGCAGAAAAAACATTATAGCGAAAATGTCACGATGACCTGTTTGGAGCAGCGAAACCCTAGAATCCAAAGCTCTGATACCAAATGTTATGAAACCAGCTCAAGAAAAGATAGAAAAGATAGATCAACGCCTTAGGATTCACCCTCTTCGAGGGGGAAACCTCCTTTACATTACATAAATGAACAATTCTTGGATGATACAAATGACAAAACCTCCTTTCTATATATAGGAGTCTAAGGAGTCAAAATATAACCCACCCGACCTAACAATAATAATATAAAGCCACAAGAATAACAATAGAGGGATTCTATGGGGCACAGTAATAACAATATGGGGATAATAGGGGCACAACAATATTAATAAGGGGTACAATTACAATAGTAATGGGGTAATCACTAGTATTATAGGGACCCAACAGCCCCTCTCCTTCAAAATGTGTTGTCCTCAAAGCTTGAGTAGTTTTTGATGCTTATGTATAAAATTTTTGTCCTCCCATGTGGAATCTTCAACAGGTAAGTTCTTCCACTTGATGAGATACTCTAAAATTGATCGATTTCATAGTTGTTGGGTTCTTGTTTCTGTGATTGCTCCAGGTTCCAATATGATTTTTCCTTCCTCTTCAAGTTCTGGCAATATTGTTTGAATTGGGATGTTCTGCAACTTTTGAATGAGTGGCCACACATATTTGTCCTTCTTCCATTCATCCCTTGCTTCGTTTATCCAATTTGGTTGGATAATAGAAATAGCACAAAGTAATTCTTCCACATCATCATCCTTTCTTGAGAGTGCATCTACAACAAAATTTTGCTTTCATTTTCTATAAATGATGTCAAAGTCATAACCCTACGTATTTGTGACACACTTCTTTTGTTTTTCTAAAGATAATAGTTGTTCTAAAAAGTATTTAAAACTATCATTATCCATTTTTACCTTGCAGTGTCTTCCCATTCAGTAAGGTCACCATTTCTTAAGTGCATGTAGTGTTGTGAACATTTCCTTCTCATAAATAGCTTGCTTGAGATGTAGCAGTAAAAATACCCAATCACTTAGATCAAAACATTTTTCACTACGATGTTGATCTACCTGTTGTTTCATTTTATTTTTCACCAAAGTGGCATTGTCCTTTAAAAGTTGGAGAACTTGTTGTTGATGCTCGATGTGATATTTCACTGCTTGAACCTTTTTCTTCTTGATGTGTCCTTCTACCTTTAGAGTTTGAGGAGTGGTAATTTCTTCCAATCCTTTACAAGATATGGTCTGATTCATTTTTTCGATGCTCGATGTGATCTTTCACTTCTTGAACATTTTTATTCTTCATATGTCCTTCTATCTTGATAGTTTGACAAGTGGTAATTCTGACAAATGAATTACAAGATATGGTTGGATTCATTTCTTCTTTCTCAATATGGTCTTTCACTTCTTGCAGCTCTTTCTTCTTCATATGTCCTTCTATCTTGAGAGTTTGAGGAGTGGTAATTCTAGCTAATGCATTATAAAATATGGTTGGATTCATTTCTTCTTTATCAATGTGATCTTTCACTTCTTAAACATTTTTCTTCTTGATATGTCGTTCTATCTTGAGAGTTTGAGGAGTTGTAATTCTTGCCAATGCTTTACAAGATATGGTCGGATTCATTTCTTCTTTCTCTAGGGTTGGTTCCTGGTGTATATACCCTTCTTTTGATGTTTTTTGATCCTTTTCTTCCTGATCTTCATAATCTATGTAAGATAATTTCTTCTTAGCACACTTATGACCTTTAGTGCTTTTGCTATCACAATTGCAACAAAGCCCTTTTTCTCTTTTCTCTTCTAGTTGTTGTGGTGTAACCCTTGTAGGTTGTGGAAGGCTAGGAGAAACAACACTTCCATTATCATAGTTGTGAGGGGTAGACTTGCTTATTTCCATAATTTTACTTTCCACCATGTAAAAAATCTCTTTTACTCTTTCCAATTGTTGTGGTGTTGCTCTAAAGAAGGTGCTGCTCTTTGTATCCTCATAATGTGCTATCATTCCCTCCGTGAAAATTGACCATGTAACTAGCTGTTTATGAGAATAAATCCCTTTATACCATAAAAAATGATCTAGTTCTAAATATGAAGATGAAATACATACCTTTTGTAACAGTGGTACACCATGTATATGAAAATATTGCCCCATCTAAAGTATCCAATTGAATGGATCCTTGCCATCAAACTTCCTCATATCACCTTTTCTTGATTTTAGGAGCTCGATATTGAAATGACTACAACTCTATAATGTTGGTTTTTCCAGTTCTAAAATTACAACCTACAATAGCCCTCTGTGTCCTCTTTCCAATGGCAACAGTCTAATCCAAATTGGATTCTCCAAGAAAGAGTTATACCAAATCTCCCACGATGACCTGATTATAGACTAGTTCAGTAGAGCAAACTTGTTCAACGTGCCACATCACACTGTTTCGACCTTTGAATATAAAAAATGTATACAAGAAACTACAGTCTGTCCTCGTTCTATAACTTCTGATGAAATTTCAATCTGATGCTCAAAACAAAAGTTATGACTATTTTCCCCAGTTCACCTATTTGGAATGTAATTCAAGAATCTACAAAAAGAATGACTTCCTCAGATCATATCTCCCTAAATATTGCACGAAAAGCTCTGAAATTCGGACCCAAGGTTTAGCGTGACTTCATCTCAAATGGGGTTTTTTTGTAGCATCTAAAACAATGCAGAAAAAAGTCATATCGCAAATGGCACAATGACCTATTTGGAGCAGCAAAACCCTAGAATCCAAAGCTCTGATACCAAATGTTATGAAACTAGCTGACAAAAGGATAGAAAAGATAGATTAACACCTTAGAATTCAGCCTCTTCGAGGGGGCAACCTCCTTTACATTACATAAATGAACAATTCTTGGATGATACAAATGAAAATACCTCCTTTCTATATATAGGAGTCTAAGGGGTCATAATATAATGAGAGCCGTCATAAAAATAATAATGTAAGGGCATAATAATAACAGTAGTGGGCTTCTATGGGGCATAATAGTAACAATATGGGGACTACATGGGTACAACAATATAATAAGGGGGTTGTACTAATAACAATAAGGGGTTACACTAGTAGTATAGGGGCCTAAGTAACCCCTTAGACTCCTATATATAGAAAGGAGGTTTTGTCATTTGAATCATCCAAGAATTGTTCATTTGTGTAATGTAAAGGAGGTTTCCCCCTCAAAGAGGCTAAATTTTAAGGTGTTCAACTATCTTTTCTATCTTTTTTTGAGTTGGTTTCATAACACTAACTCTTTGGGAACACCAAATTATCTTATGACATGTTTAAACAAAAGTCGTGTCTTGTTTTTTGTAGTTTTATTGTATGTGGGCATTGCTTCTGCCCATTTGGTGAGGTAGTTAACAACAACCACAATGTACTTGTGGTCATTAGATAATGGAGGGTTATAGATCATGAAGTCAATGCCCCACTTATGGGAGGGGTCTCCCACAACGACTAGATGTAGAGGAGTGGGTGGTGCTCGTGCCTTATGAGTGTATCATTGGCATCACTCACATAATTTTTTTATACCTCTATGCAATTGTGGAAGTGGGTGGGGCAGATGTAACCTCCACAGAGGATTTTTTGGGTAGTTTCCATCGATGAAAGGTGGTCATCGTAAATCCCATTATGGAAATGATTTAAGTCTTGCTCAAAATTATGGTGGTTAAGAGATTAACATAGGATGGTATCGATGCCTCATCGATAGATCACATCCCCTAGAAGGAGGGAACAGGTGGCGTGGTGGTGTATGCACCTCTGATCGTCATGGGTAAGATGTGGTTTAAAATTTTGAGTTCATAAAAAGAGGAGGATGTCACCATACCAGGGGTCATCTATTGATACTAAAAATAGATGTGCATCATGAAGAGCCTCATTAAAGGGAGAGCATTGGGTATTTATTGGGAGATCTGTAGTGAACTTGGCAAGGATGAGTTCTTTTTTTCTCTTAGGGGAATTAAAATGTAGATAAAATTCTCATAGAATAATAATTGATCGAGCATACTTTTTCTTTATCATACAACGAGTGAGTAGATACTTCATGGGGTTAATAGTTTCTATTACGATAGTGGTCAGACAGATGATATAATGCTAACGCGTTTGTACCGAATGGATGAGAGTTAAGGCATTTTTCCTTTAGGTTCATACTTTAATGTAGGCTTGGATAATTTCATTTTGATGTAATAAACTATGTGCTCCTTGTTATTTAGTCCATCCTAGACTAACACCCCAAGGATGACTACATCTGATGCTAATAGGTATAGGGTATAGTGTTTGTTGTGGTCGGGTGGGCTAATCAAAGGAGTTTGAGATAATGCATATTTTAAAGCTTCAAATGATATTTGAACTTGATCATCCCAATGGAAGGGAATATCCTAGTGAACGAGGTGCAGGAAAGCTTGCACACAAGTAGCGTAATTTGGGAGAAATGTCATAACAAATTTGCCTTACCCTACAATCTTTGTAACTGTTTTAATATTTTTGGAGGTGGTACCTCCTTAATGGCTTGGACCTTGAAAGAGTTGAATCTAATATCTTACTGGGAAAGCATGAAACCTAGTAGTCTTTCGACATTGACACAGAATACACACTTGAGAGGGTTCAAGCATAGGTTATATTTTCAACATATTTGAAACACCACATGGAGATCCTCTTCATGGGTAACATGCTTCCTGGATCGTACTATAAGTTCATCCAGATATGCAAGTATAAGATGAGCTAAATTGTTGAATATGTAGCTCATGGCCCATAGGAAGGTGTCACAATAATTTTTAAGATCGAAAGGCATAACATGGTATGTGAACATACCCCAAGGTGTTGTAAATTCAATTTTGTATTGATCTGTATGGCAGATTAGGATTTGGTTATACCCATAGAAACCGTCCATGAAGGATAGGGCCTCGTGGTTAGAAGAAGTGTCAACAACTTGATCGATGAATGACATTGGGTAATTGTCTTTAGGACAATCTTTGTTCAAATCTCTAAAATCAGTGAAAATGCAAATGGTGCCCTTTTTTTTCATAATGGGTACAGGGTTAGAAACACAAGATGTGTAAGTGATATGATAGATGAACCTAGATTTTTGGAATTTATTAATTTCTTGTTTGATTGCTTAGGCCTTAAAAGGATGTAATTGTCATCATTTATGCTTAACGGGATGGTTGTTAGGCCACATGTCAATATGATGTTGCATAATGGTGGGACTGATGCTTAGTATTTTTGAGTAATTCCACACAAACATATCCATGTATTATTGGAACAAGGATGTGTGTGAAGTTATTTATTCTGGAGAGCATCATGGCCCCACAGAGATACCTTCAAATTTTCTAGGCTTGTTTAAAATATTTACCTTGATGGTAGGTGAAAAATTTCACATATTCCCTTCCTCAATTGCTTCAGGTGTTGGGATGGTATTTTTTAACCAATCGACCTTTCCTGGTGGGGGGAAATCGTTTGAATCAATGGAAAAAATATCGTTGGTTGTTGTACTAGTGGGTACAAACATTTTTTTGGTTAGAAAAAATGAAAAACGATGGATGGCATCCCAAGGACATTTGGGTTCCATTATGGCTTCTATAATATCTTCATATGATTGAAAAATATTATCTAGTATTGACTTGGGTTGCACCAGGTATTAAGGTTGGGATTTAAACCTAATTGTGCTGGTTGAAACAAAAAAATATGATTCATTGGTTAATGTCATGGAAGTGAGTGAGATTGAAAAAGTGAAGATGGGATAATTTTGGGCCATCAATGGTGTTACCACTAGTGAGGTGGATATTGCAGCCTCAACATCGAAAAATGATGACTACATAACACAAATCATGGTTCCTACATATGAGGAAATGAATCGTATATAATGTTGCATGTCATCATCATTAGGTGGTGGTATAATTTTAGTGATGGTGGGTTGATGTCGTGTGGGAGGTGTTAACACGCAGGTTGTTCCCTATGACTCCCAAGGGAATACGGCCGGGGTAACCACTAACCAATCTTTGGACTACAGCTTCTAGCCCAGCTGTAATCAGAGAGGGCTCTCTCTGTAAGGTTTGTCACTATTTTAATGGAGTTTTTAGGCTAGTTATGAAGTGCAGTTTTGTTTGTTTTTGTGTTTGGTTGGGAGGATGTTTTCTGATAGTTTTGAAATGTTATCTGCAGGTAAATTAATCCATTGGGCAATGGGGTCTGTGGCTGTTGTTTCCTTGAAATCTTGGCTTAGTGTAGCTGAAATTACAGGGCCTGTGTGTATTTCACAAAACAAACTGTAAATTGTGATGGTGAAATGATAGACAACTAGCAAAGAGCATCTAAGGATTCTTTACTAAGCTGAGTAGTGTGAAGGAGGTCTATTATTTAGGAGCAATTACTTGAATTCCTGAAATAACATGTTACTGTGATGATATAGTATTAAAGGTAGCACTGAAGAATTACTTTTTAAATACCATAACTGAGGAAAACATATG
Source organism: Pinus taeda (assembly GCA_000404065.3). Classification (NCBI taxonomy): domain Eukaryota; kingdom Viridiplantae; phylum Streptophyta; class Pinopsida; order Pinales; family Pinaceae; genus Pinus; species Pinus taeda. The sequence goes on along the minus strand of APFE031562147.1, from coordinate 15,023 downwards.
AAATGGCTAGGATTGAGTTCAGGGTAATCAAAGATTAAATCCTGGGACTATTCTTTTTCCTGGCCATTTAGATATTGAATCCATGGAAAGCATGAACGATACATGAAAGTATAACAAACATATATGTAACAAAGAGTAACGACGAGAGAACTTATTGAGCCATGGAATACACAGGAATCCTGCAACTTTGAGCCATACACCATCAAGAGATCAAGAGACACAATGCTTGGAGAAATCCCATCATTCTTTGTATTAGTTGTCTGAGAATTTACAACATCAGAGTAACAGAAGAGATATCAAGATATTTCTTACATCCGGAGTCCAACCCCTGCTAACAAATGCGAGGGGGAATATATAGAAGTCTAATACAAAAATATCTCAGGCATTGAGTCATCTGAGAGGAAAATATCTTCTTACACTCGTACATGGCATGTAGATGAGAAGTAATTACAATCTTCAATGAGTTATAAAAGCTCTTAACTCCCGTCAGAGTAATATTGACCTTTGGGGCTCACGGAGTCGGTTGAGCGGCTTTATCATAACTGTTGAATGACTTGCTGTGCAGCTGTCACTTTTCTGTGTCTTCTTGGCCCTGCCACCTGTGCCTGCTGATGCTGTTGCTGTAGCCGAGTACCTGTGCTTAGTTGGCTCAGCGTTTTCATACCTGCTGATGCATCTTTTGTCCAGCTGTGCATGCAATGCAAACTTTGTGCTGAATAGAAAGATGTGATCACTTAACTTTGATCCAAAAGTAATGTTATTAATTCCTGCCATGTATCTGGTGGAGGCAACTGATGCTTCAAAATTGACCCCATGGTCTCATCAGCCTCTGTATACTTATAAAAGTGAGGCGGCTCATCAAATAAATGTGTAACTTCATTTCTAATAAAAAACAAATTATCTAATCTATCAAAAAGAATTTTCCCTGTTACTGGGCCTGCTCCTGAAGATGTGCTTGGTGCTTCAGCAATCTGTATTGCTGCAAAAGTACTTACTCTCTTGACATATTTCTCATGTGAGAGTAATTTCCCTGATTCTAATAAGCTAGGGAGCCCTCTTTCCTGCAAAGCCAAGAACCTATTCTAGAATTTATTTATATCAGCTTGCATATCCTGGATTCTTCTGTCCAGTGTCTGAATTAGGCTCTTCATTGTCAGGACTCTTTTTATTAACGAAATTGTTTCAGTCCTATTTCCAATTCCCATTCTCACCAGCTGGAAACTTGTCCTGTAATTGAGCACTTCTATCATCTTGGGGGAAATCTCAGGCATATTGCCTAGAGATGCCCTTGCTCTCTGCAATTCTTTTCTTGCTCTACTAATGAGTGCCACCTGCTCATATATGGCCTCAATGTACTCCCATTGGTTAGTTATTGATTGTCCAATGGTGGTGCAGATAACTTACTTGAGCTCTGCTGTAACTTTATCAAAACTGAGCTCCTTTTCTAGCTCTGCAATTCTCTTCTTCAGAGCTTTCACTTCTCTTTCCCTCTCAGCCACATTTTGCTTAGACTTATCATATTTTTCATTTATCTTTGCTAAGCTATCTTGGGCTTGGCTTAGCTCTGACATCTGAGCTTCCAGCACTTGTATTTCTTGCCTCAGCTTTTGAATGTCCAGGCTTTCAGCCTGCTCTGTTGTTGGTGCTGTGGTGGTTGGTGTTGTGGTGCCTGGAGCATCCTGCTGTGCCTGTTGCTTTGGAGGGGCAGTATCTTGAGGGGTTTCCTCAAGGTTTATTGCCTCTGTGGGCAGTTTGGAAGATTGCCCTGCCTCCCTCCTCTGCAATGCTGCTTCCAATGTAGTCTCTGTATCCTACAGCTTTTCTTGTGTTTCTATCAGCTCCTTGTATAATGTCATCAATAAGGAAGCTGCATCCTTTTCTTGCCTCTGCTGGGCAACCTCATCTATCTGTGGGTGTAGAGTTTGGGGGATCTACAATTTCTTTTTTATTGCAGCCATGTCTACATCCCTCAGCTTAAGGACTTGTTGTACAGCCTTAACGTCATTGGGGTCATGCCCAAACTCTATGATTATTTCTTCTAATGCCTTGATTCTGTTATCTTTAGCTTGGGAGGATGCCTTCTCCAATTCAAGCTGTGCTGCAGTGTTGTTTAGGCTATTCTGCAGCCTATAATTAATCAAGGTCTTATCTGCCAGAGTGGCATAAACCATCTCACCCGTCTGTTTATGGAGCTCGATCTGATCTATGGGGTGGATGTCTTTTGAGAGGACTTCCAGATTAGTCCTGATATAATCTGCAGCAGTTTGTGGTTGCTGCACTGTCGAGGTGAAATGGCTCATGGTCAGCTTGCCTTCCTGCACATCAAATGTGGACATGATCCTTTGCTGATTTGCAGGAGCCATGTTTAGCAGGTGATTGTAGAGCCGAATTTTTATTGGCTCACTCCTTCTTTTGGCCTCTTTGAACTGCTCCTTTATAGCTGCAGCTGTCCCCTGTTGCTGCGCTGAGGAGCTCACTTCTCCTAATGCTGCCTTATCTTGCTCCTGCTGCAGGGAGCTAGCAGAAGTCTCCATACTTTGCATCTCCTCCTCTGAGAAGGGATTTAGCCTTTGCCGCTTATCTGATGTTTCAGTGAGGGGGGTTTCCCTCTCTCTTTTTCTGCTAATATCCTCCCTTTGAGGGGTTTGGAGGATGGAGGAGTCTACCCTGGAATCCTGTCTAGGAGGCGCCATTGATGTTGTCTTTTCTTGGGTAGCTGCGTGGGCCTCTCCTTTCTACTTCTCTTGACCCTGTTGGTCTACTTGTTGCTGTTCCTACTGGGGCTGCTGCTGATGGCCCTGTTGGCCCTGTTGTTGTTGTTGGCCCTGTTGGCCCTGTTGGCCCTGTGTTTCTTCCATCACTTTATCTTTTCCCTTGCTCTGCCCTTGATTTGAAGTTTGCACTGCCTCTTGTTGTGTTGCAGAGGATGAAGCAGATGCTCTTGTTTGAGGATTTGGTAGAGCAGGCACCTGAGAAGGACATTCCAAGTCAACCATTTTTAACAAATGCCTTCTAGCCCTTTCAACTAACTCTTCTTAAGACAAAGGCTCTTCTAGGGTGTTTCTCCTCCACTTCGGTTGGTTGGCATGTCTTAGGATGTGGAACATGCTCTCATGCTCATAGCTAGAGAGCTTGCATTTCTGCCTTCTCAAGGATATAAAGTTATTGGGGTCATAGGGCTTCCAAAGGAAGCTTTGTTTTAGGCCAAGGCCTTCCAACATCCTATCTGCTTCTTTCCATGCTTCTCTTCTGTTTAGGATGAAATGGCCAAGCTGGTTTCTAACTTTAAGTTGTGACTTTTTACCTTTTCCTGCAAAGTGCACCTGGTCGGCATTGCCAAATTGCCTGAAATACTCCAAGGCAAAGAGCCTCATGGGCACAAATCTGGGCAGCTTGTATGGGTGCAGCTCACACCCATATATTCTAATCATAGTGTGATGCCGGTAAAAGTACCAATCTCCTATGCTGTAGGCACTGGACAGTTGCAGAATCCTCTGCATCTCATCAGAGAGTCTTGGAGGGGGTGATGTCAAGAGCAGAGACAAAATTGGATGGATAAATAAGTCTATAAAATCAGAATATGTATATGGTGAGTATGAAAGGATGTGGAAGACTGAGCTCTAGTAGACCACTGATCTTGGGTTTCCTGCTGCATCAGTTCTCTTGATTTCAAAAGAGAACTTCTCATGTTGGTGATACAGAATAAGATGATAAATATATGAGCTGCATCTGAACACCCTCTCTCTGGACAAGTGTAGAAATTGCTCATGTATCTTGTCAGAGATATATGTAGCATAGTCATAACAAATGGGGGCCTTACCAGGGGAAAACATTGTCATCATCACTAGCACAGTTTCCTCTATGAACTCCATTGATTTGTACCCCAGCACTGAGCTTATCATGTATGCCAGGTCCAGGCCCAGTTGATTTAAATAACCATCAAAGATGGGAGGATGCAGCACTGTGTTAGATTTCTTGATAAACAATTGATTCAATTTTAGGATCTCTGCCTCTGTGAGTATCTTGGCTCCCTGAATGATTAGGTCCAGCAGGGATAAAGGAACCAATTTCCTTTGAGTTTTGAATTGGACCATCTCCCTGATGGCCTCCGGGGTGGTGTAAAATACTACTGTACCTTCAGGGTTGAGCACAGCCCTCTGCGTAGGGTCATAGCAGACAGCACACAAGTGGATGAGGTGAGGGAACTGGTTGACCTGGGACATCTTGAAGACTGGGAGGGAGGACTCCCAAATGCCTAGGATATCTGTTCCATCTCTGTGCTTAGCCCTGAGCTCATTTAGCATATGAATGTGAAACGTGCATTTGGATGGGGTGTCTTCTGAGATTTGGTAATCTAGGTCTGCCAAATCTTGCTAGTCCATCTCTTTCTGAGGAGCATTCAAGGGAGTAACATTGAGGGCTGCTGATGCTGAAGGGGTATCCATGTCTGTTTAAAGTTTCTTGAGATGCTGAGTGTGCTAGCTGAGAAAATGGAATTGAGAGGAAGGCAGAGTAGTAGGATTGCTCTACAGCAGAATAGGATAGTGCTGGGCTTTCTGAGAAGGCTTTTTATACAGTTTAATAGACCTCCTTTGACAGTTTAGGAGCTGGTTAATGGGTTCACGATTGCGTGAACGGAGAAGGGTTTTGACTTGAATTGGAGTTTAAAATGGTTCTGCCACTGTAATTCGACCTCAAATTGTTCAGGGGAGATAGGATATACTTGGTTTTCCGGTGAAATTTCAGTTTTTTGCCTGTTCAGGTGTATTTTACAAGTAATTGTGAAAAAACCAGTTTGCGAGGAGATGGAGGGGCAAATACCTGTTTAATCAGTAGTTTGGGACGAAATAGCGGTTGGGTTGGCGCTTTGAGCTTCTGCGGATGGTCGTAGTTGTCTGGTAGAGTGTTCGTCGTGGTGTGCATGCAGACAGTGGAGAGGTCTTTTTCACAGAAAATAACAAAAAACGTGAAAAAACCGTAAAAATATGACCTTTTTGCTTTATTGGTGCGTTTTTTGGGTGACGTCAGCATGTGGGTCCGGGTTGGATGACGTCAGCATGACGTCATCGGGTGACGTGGTGGCCTGAGACTGGTCCACGGGGGCGATGAGGTGGCGGCCATGTGGGCGAATGGGGGACGGGGTGGGTGGTTGTGGCAATGACGTGGGTAACAGCAGGGCGGGGACGTGGAAGGACAGGTGTCGCCATATCGGGCCCCCTCCTGCATGGCAAGGAATCTGTCAGAGGGGGCTCCGACGGAATTTAGAGTGACGCGTGTCCCCGCGTGACGTAAGCGTCTGACAGATATTGGAAGGTATCTGTCGGACGTCGGGGGCCTTCCGAAATTCATGAGGGTCGTTGATCTGCGGGCGCGTGATCTGACGGCTGTCGGGCGATGAACCTGCGCGGAGAATAAAATCAATGTTTGTTAAGGGTCGGACGTCGGGCCCCTCCGAAACTGCTGCTGGCCGTTGATCTGGCAAGGCCGCGATCGGACGGTTATCGGGTCGATCAACTGCACGGAGGATAACAGTGAGTGGGCGTGTTATAAAATAATATTTCTTGGCAAACGCGCCCGGCGAGACCCTCCACTTAATGCATGATTTTCAATGGTTTGTGATGATTTTCTTTATTAAAATCAAATTTGCCCGCCAACATTAGGAAACGGCAATAACCAAAGTATTTCATGCAAATTTTATACAAGGCATATGGGGCAAAACTTTAGGAAAAAAGGGGGTTTTGATAAAATCATATGAAAAGGCGCACATTGGTTATCAACCTTAGGATAAGGCGGGGAAAGGCATGTTTTCATGATATTTTTTCCCTTTAATGGTATAAGGGTGTCAAAAAGGGTTTCTTTAAGGGTTTTCAGGCAAAAATGGAGACTTGGGTAGGGGGATGGGTTCAGATGGAGAAAAGGGGTTAGACATGGGTTCTTGACCTTAACCAGATGTTAATTCAATTCCCAGGGAGTGGAAATTATGGCTATAGTGCCAAGGAGGGGATATTTATACATTGTGTGGGGTTTATACACCATGGTGTTATAATAATAGGGGAAATGGAGTATAGGGGGCTAGATAATAGAGTTAGCTGTTAATGTGGGGGAAAATATGGATGAGGATCAGTACAACCAAGTTTTCTTGAAAACAACTTAGTGTAAAGAGTAGATCAAAATGAAAAGACTTTTGCGCAAGAAATGTGGCTTTTAAAGGCCATAAGAACCATCACCAAGCCTTAAGTTTCTCTTATGTACACAACTTGTGAAGGGGTGTTAGTAATGAGTGATATTCAAATGGAAAAGGGAAGTTAGTCATGCTCCACTGTGTTATTTTGCCTGTACATGGTTATCAAAGTTGATCTTGGAAGAGACACCACTTCTGCAACCCCATCTACCTACCCAACTAATTTGCCTAACATTTTTTATTTCTTCTTGGAGGGTGCACTTGGACTTGCAGACCCTTTGTGTGCCTTTTCTTTTACATTGGCTTTTTTGCTTCATTTCCTATCTAATACTACCCTTATTCCTTCCAAGGCCCCAGATTAAGCAGTTGGGAACCTTAGTTTCTCTACCTAGCTACTGATCTGCCAAGATTAAACAGTTTGGACAGATTTCTTTCTCTATTCTACAACATAAATTGAAAACATGGCATGATCCAGGTTAGACTGTTGGGTCATCCATAAAACTTTTGTGAATATGCAGGCATATACACACCTTCTCTTTTCTTGCAAATATGGAACCTTTGTGGCAGCAAAAATGGAGCATATTTGGCACTTGTATTTTCCAATCATGAAATATGAAACCTATTGGTATAGGTATCCAACAGGTTGTAAGTCTGATATGTCCTCCACTGTGGGCTCTTTTGGGTCGAGGTCATTTTTTGCAAGGAGTTCTATAGGGGAAATTTTATCCTTTGCTTTTTTCGGCTGCTTGGTATCTTTCTGCTTGCTAGGTTCAGGGACATCTACCATCCTGGTTCTCAATTTGTATTGTTTATGAACCTCATAGATAGTTGCATCATATCCTTCTTTAAAATCGAAGGATTCCCCTGATTGCATTTGAAATTGACCTAAAGTGTGGGCCTCTTGGTCTTCTTGAGTTAGGAAGATTTGTTGTTCACTATTGAGACCCATTAAGTTAATGTGAGGATCTTCCATGGGTTCACTGGAAGTTGAAGCCTCAGCATAGTTTTCTTGGAATGGAGGTCTAATGTTTTGATCAGGGCCAGCTTTTCATACATTTGGATTTTGATTTTTTCTAAAGTTTGGATTTCTTGGATTGTTGCTTGGTTGGCCCTCCCATGAAGATTTTCTTTCAATGGTTTCCACTCTATCCCCAAGTCTATCCATGCCTTTAATAATTGCATCCAGTTTTTGTTCAAATGTAGAAGGTTCTTCTTTAAAAGTTGTTCTCCTCTCAAATCTAGCCCGGTTTCGTTTAGAAATTAGATTGGCTTCAACACTTACAGCTATGCTCTATATGTCTTCTACGCTTGGAGGAGCTCTCTCCCTGAGTTGGTAAGCCATGTCCGAGTCAAATCCATCAGCGAATTTAATCAAGGCTAAGTCTAGTGGTGGTCTAAGATTTTGCAGCATAGCATTGTATACATTGTTAAATCTGGCATAGTAATCCTGAATAGTTTCTTGTGGGCCTCTTTTCAAGATATCATATTCTGATAGGATATGTAATGGATCCTTCTCCTTTTCCCATCTGTTTAGGAAATTTTGATAAAGGGCTTGTGGATCAGCAATTGTATTTGCAGGGAGGGCCCTAAACCAAGTCCTAACATCACCAGTTAGGCTCTGGACAAAAATTTTCATTCTGACATCATCATCATCAATTTCATAATTCTCAAAATAGTCCGTCATTTTCTTTGTATTTTGTTGTGTTGTGTAGGTACCAGCACCATCAAAATAGGTGAATTTGCTTTGGTAATCCTGAGGCATAGCCCCTGGATTTGCAGGTAACTGCAAGGGAGCATATCGATTTTCCATATTCGCAGGGATAAATGGGACAGCTAGAAGCACATGGATAATAGCTGAGATAAGTGTTGTGGATGGAGGAGTGGAAAAGAGATTTTGGAGTGATTCTGGTGAACTAGGGGAAGCAATAGTGATGGGAAAAAGGGCTTGTGTTTTTCCAGCAGTAAGCTTAGTTTGGATGGGTTTCTGCTGAGGTGTTTCAGGATTTGAATCAGCAGAACTCTCTTGATTTTCAGGTTTTCTAAGGCTCTTTGGAATCAAATTAGGATTTTCAAAAATAGTTGGAGGGTTGGGATCTGTGTTTGATCTAGTGTAATGGGTTTTCTTCTTTGGAGCCAGCTTCTGAAGTATATTTTTTGGTATTTTTTGGAAATATTTGAAGCATACAAGTTTAGACAATATTTCGAAGGAATCTTTTGAAATATAGAAGGTGATGGGCCTTCCTACAGGTATGCTTGAAACAAGGAAACTATTCAAATCTTTGAGACAATTTTTTAGAGCCTAAAGCTAGACTGGAGATAGACTGAAGTAGCTTTTATTTATTCCTGTGATTGGATAGCAAAAACAGTTTCAAAGGCTGCCTAGCTAACTTCAGGCTCCATCTGTAGTTTTAGAAACTAGACAGCAGTAACAAACAATCATTCAGGTCCCTAGTGGAGTCGCCAATGATGTTATCACTTAGGTTGTTCCCGAAAACTTGCAAGAAAAGGGAATACAACTGAGGTAACCACTAACTAGTCTTTTAGATGCAACTTCTAGCCAGTCTGCGTCCAGAGAGGGCTCTCTCTTTATAATTTGGCTTTGTTTTGAAGCGTGTTAGGCTAGTTATGAAGTACAAGGGTTTTTTTTTTGAGTTTTGGATGGTGGTGTTTTATAAAACAGGGCTCCAAGTATGAGGAGTTCAATCCATTAGGCTAACGGAGTCTATAAGGATACACTGCTGGATAAGGTTTCTTTGACAGAGGAGGTGCTACAGAGCAAGATAATTAGAACATGAAACAATTTATAAACCGAAATTAGATGGACATGGAGGTCATGGGGTGAAAGGAAATCAAGAATCTTTCATCATGCTGGTAGAGGGAAAGTGAATGAATATTTTTAGGGACCAATTAAGAATTCCCTAGGTATACTCAAGGTGTAAGAACCAGGGGAAACAGGAGCAAATAAAAAATTCCTGCTTATGCTAGTTTCTCAAGAAAACATAAAAAACAGCAAAGCTTGAACACAGAGTATAATAAAGTAAGTTCTGGGTTATTCTTTTTCCTTGTTGTTTAAGATTATGAACACAGATGATATATAAAAGCACAAAAACTGTAAAACATGAGTTAAAAATAATTATTGATCCATGAAGTAATTCAAGAATTCTGCAACATAGTCCACTTCCATTAATCCCACATCCTAAGAGTTTAGTTCATCAAAAACGCATTCCAGGTGCCTTTTATTCAGAAGAGTTCTCAGAGTTACAACGCAGTTCAGAAGAGAAATTACCAACCAACACGAATACTTCATTTGGGGAGGTATATATAACAAAAGGAGTTACAAAATATCTTATGAGAAAATATCCCGCAATAACCTCATTCATCTACTTTATAGGAGAATTAAATGGGAGAAATGAATGCAGAAGTAAATGTTGATGTGCTGGCGGTTGATTTAATCAGATATGTTTGACTTTCAATTTTGAATCTCAGCTGTCTTTTTTGATATCCTTGCGTTGTTGTCCCGGTTTCCTCGGTTGTACCTGATTCTCCTTTAATACGCTATGGCTCCAGCTTGACTCCTGTCCTCTATGGTTTTCTTTCTCATGATATGTGGCACGTGCATTGTGTTTGATTAAAATGCAGATGATAAAGAAGAATTAGAACTACCTCGGTAAAATCTCCAACATGCTCTGCCACCATTGGTCGGTTGGCAACTGGTGCCTTTGCATTTTTATTAATGTTTCATCAGCTTCAGTATACCTATAGAAGTTAGGTTGGATTTCAAAAAGATGTGTTATTTCGTGCTCAATATAGAACAGATCTTCCAACTTGTCATATAAGCTCTATCCTGATGGAAGTGTTTTATCCTCTGAAGTGCTTGATGATGCTGTGATTTGATTTTTAACATATGTATTTACCCTATGAGCATATTGTTCATGTGTCAACAGTCTCTGATTGTTGGTTAACAAACTGGGTAGACCCTTTTGCTACAAGACTGTAAACTTTTCTGTAAAAGTATTTATTTCTATCTGCATTTCTTGACACTTCCTCTCCAGATTCTGTATAAAATTCCTCATGGTCAGTACCTTTTTCACTGTCAAAATAGTGCTTGTTCTATCCCTGATATCCAAAGCTGATAATTGTTCCTTGGTGTGAGTGTTCAAAAATGAATCAGTCTATTGGCTTGTTCAGGCATGTTTCCCAATGATGCTCTGGCCTTTTGAATCTCTACTTGGGCCATTTCTATCAATTCAATTTGCTCATGGATAGTCTCTATTGATCTCCATTGATCAGTGATAGACTGGCCAATTTTAGTCCACAAAATTGTTTTGATTTATGATAGAGGTTTATGAAGAGTAAGATCTTTCTCCAAGGATTTTACTTTATTTTCCAAGGCCTTTAACTCTCTGGTTTTTTCTGCCACTGTCATTTTTTATTTATCATAGCTTACCTCCAGTTTGGCCAGTTTTTCTTTTGCCTCTTTAAGCTCTGACATTTGGACTTCTAACTCTTTTACTGCCTTCATCAGTTCTTCCATGCTCATGCTGGTGTCTAGTGCTGTTGTTGTTGCTGAAGCTGGGGCATCTGTGGCTGATGTACATGTTGCTGGGATAATGGAAGGTGTTGCTATTGTGGTTGTAGGGGCTATTTCTAGTGGCTAGGAGGTTGACTCTCCCTGCTTGGCTTGCAATGCTTTCTCCAGTTCCTGCTCCGTATCATTCAACCTTTGATTCATTCTTATTAATAGGTCCACCATGTCTTCCTCTTCCTTTTCTGTACCAACTCTATTGTTTTTGGATGCATGGTAATAGGTATCTTTAATTGTCTCCTTAGTGCAGCTATATCCTCCTCTTTTTTCTTCATTAGTGCCTTGATGCCCTTAGCATCCTTGGGATCATGCCCAAGCTCAATGATAATTTCTTCTAAGGACTTAATCCTGTTGTCCTTTGCTAAGGAGGAAGCCTTTTCCAATTCTAATTGGGCAGAGGTATTGTGCAATGAATTTTGCAGTTTATGGGTGAGCAATGCCTTGTCTGCCAAGGTGGAGTACACCATCTCCCAGTTTGCTTATGTAATTCAATCTGGTCAATTGGGTGGATGTCTTTAGAGAAAACTTCCAGATTGGTTCTAATATAATCAGCAGTTGATTGTGGTTGTTGTATTTTGGGCTTGAAGTGACTGAGGATCATCTTCTTTTCCTAAATATCATAAGCTACGATTAGCCTTTGTTGATTGGTGGGTGTTTTCCTCATCAGATGATTATAAAGTTGCATCTTCACTGGATCATTTTTTGCTTTTATTTCAATGAAAGTTTTCTTGATATCTGAGCTTTGCTTGCTTTGAGGCCTGGTGGATGAGATTTCCACACTATGTTGCCTTTCTAGCTCTTGCTAGAATGAGCTAGTTTATGTGCTTGCCATTTGAGAAGCTTGTTGCTTGGTCCTTTCCCCATTCCCCATGTTGCCTGTGGTCTCTTCTAAAAATTCCTCCTCAGAATAAGGATTCAATCTCTGCCTCTTATCTTCGGGTTGTTCTGCTGATCCATTGGTAGGGGTACCCTCTTCTCTATCTCTCTTTTTTCTCTTCTCCTCATTTTGAGGAGTTTATAGTATAGTGATCTCTGGTTCCTTGGTTTGGGCAGGGGGAACTTGCCCTTGACCCTGTTCTTTTGATGTGGCAGGCTGATCTGCCATTGTTTGTTGTTTTGTATCCATTACCTCCTTGCCTTTCGCTGATGCTGAACTGGCCTTTTGTGATGGTTGCTGAGAAGTCCCAGCGAAAGATGTGTCACCTCCTATGTGCTAGGACAACTTGAAGGATACCTATCCAAAAGATTCCAGGTCAAGCCCTTTTTCAAGCTCTTTCATGTCTCTTTCCAATCTCTCTTCCTCAGTATTTTCTTCCACTAATGTGCCTTATAACCATTCTTGTTGATTAGCATATTGCTGGATTTCAGGGATTTTGCAATGAACATATGCTCACAGCTTATTTTTCACTTTCCTATAACTCATGAAATGATTGGGGTCATATGGTGCCCAATAAAAACTCTGTTTCAGCTTAAGTTGGTGCCCTAAAATATCGTCAGCCTCTTGCCAGGCTTCCCTTTTATTGAAGATGAAAGGGCCCAGTTGATTTCTTATTTTTAGTTGTGCCTTTTTCTTGGCCTCACAGAAATGGATTACATCTTCTTGGATAAATTGTCTGAAGTATTCCAGTGCAAACAAGCGCATTGGCACATATTTTGGCAATTTGTAGGGGCACAGCTCATAGCCATATATTCGAATGACAGTGTGATTCTGGTAAAAGTACCAGTCACCTATGTTGTAGCTCTTGGAGAGTTGTAGGATTTTTTGCATTTCACCAGAAAGTCTATCTAGAGGACTTGTCATCAGTAAAGAGGTGACTGGATGTATGAACAGATCAATGAATTCACAATAAGTATAAGGAGAGTAGTACACATGGTGGAAGACTGAGGTCCAGAAGATCACAGACCTTCTCTCTCCTTTGCAATCTAATTTTTTGAGGGGGACTTGAAAACTATCTCGCTGATAGTATAGCAACAAATGATATATGTATGATGTGTATTTAAACACTCCTTCTCTGTCCATGCTCATGAATTGCTAATGGATTTTATCGACTATGAAGGTGGCATAATCATACTTGACAGCAGGGGGTTGTCCTGGAGTAAAAATGGACAAGAGGACCAATGTGGTTTCATCTACATACTCACTAGTTTTGAATCCCAGGATGTAGGATATCATGTCAATAATAAATTTTCCTGCTTCATTAAACCATGAGTCTAGATATGGAGGAGGTTGTTGAGGTTGACAATTTGACTTCATAAATAATTGGCCTATTCTGGTTATCTCTGAACTTGGAAATTTGGCACCTTGGTCAAGCAGAAGTCCCAATGAAAGAGGAGTCAAAGGCCCAGTTGGCTTAAAATGCAACATCTCATTTATAGATTCAGGGGTGATATAAAATACAACTGTTCCAGAAGGAGACATTACTGCCCTTTGAGAGGGCTCATAATTGGCATGGGATTTGCGAATGAAATCAAGAAAAACTTTGACACAAGGGAGGTAATACATGGGCATATTGGACTCCCAAATTCCAAAGACACCAGCTTTGTTTCTGTAGCTATTCCTAATCTCACAGAAGGCCTGGAGATGAGATTTATGGCCCATTAAATCCTTGATTTGGAAATCCATGTCAGCTAGGGGTAACCATTCAAGTTCTTTATGTGGAGCATTGAGAGGGGCCACATTAAGGGCCACTGGAGTAGGGGCTTCCATTTTTCTAAATTGTCAGTGATTTTTTAATTGGAATGTGGGTCTTTGCAATGATAGGGAGTAAAACAGTGGCGTTGGGACTTTTTTCCAGAGGATTGCGGGCCGAAACCAGCTTGATTTTAGGTCAAATTGGAGAAATACGCAGAGGGAGACAGAGTTTGTGGGATTTCTTTGGTAAAATGGGAAAAACAGTGTTTATGGTGAGCCTTTTGTAGATATTTTGATGAATTTAACTCAATATTTGGGACGTTTTTTGGAGATTTTGCAGAGGAAAGTAAAAAACAAGGGCTTGGGAACCATATTTTTTAGTAGATACCTGTTTTTATAATCGGATCACTGTATTTTAATGCGGAAGTCGAGTTTTAGCGAAAATGGAGAAAATAGGTATGACTGGGGTGTGTTTTTCAGGGGCTATGGACTGAATTTGTTGGTTTTTTGGTTCTACGGATATAATTTAGAGAAAAATAGGAAATACACAGGGTTTATCAGCAGGATTACGGTAAATACCTGTTTCTAACCGCGTACTGGAGTAAGTTGCAGGATGGAATGACGCATTTGCAGAGAGGGGTGTCAAATTAGGCTGATCGGGTGGCGAACTGGAGCTCCAGAGGCAAGTTCATTGTAATTTGCATGCACAGGTTCTGCAAATCAACGAATAGAAAATGAACAAAAACAGTCACTTTCACAGGTTTTTGACAAAATCTGGCTTTTCGGGATTTTTGGCGCTTTTTTGTGATGACGTCAGTATGACGTAATTTTTTGTCGTGTAGTGAGGGGTACAGAAGCTGACGTGTTGGGTGATGTGGCAGATGACACAGAGGTCAGGTGGTGATGTAAGCAGGTGACATGGCGCTGAGGTTCCAGTAGTGAAGTGGTGATGACGTAGGGGTGACGTCAACAAGGAGTAGCGAGGGTGGTAAATGGTATTATCGCACCGCTTTTGGGGCAAAGGTGTTGAAAATAATACTGAGAGGGGGGGTGAATCAGTATTATCTAGTTCTTTTAACAAATCTTCCTTATTTACACTTTGAATTATTTTTGCATATCAGTACCATAAAATAATGAGCAAGAAAACAGACAGTCACATCAAAGAACACCAGATATAAGGTGGAAACCCAATGTGGGTGAAAACCACCTGCTGCAATATGTCTCTATCTTCTTTCAAATTAGAAACTCCTTTTACAATGGTCTTGTACTGGTGCAGTCCTTTACCAGTACGCAGGCTGCAACCTGCAGAGAGCTACAACTCTCTCTCGTTTTCCAGTCTCTCCTGGAAGGGAGCTACAACCCCCTACTTCTTTTCTTTCAGGACCACTTTTCATAAATTTTCAAACTGGATCCATAAACATCAAATGATCATCAAGTACCAGTAAGTCACCCAGATAACCAGATCCACAATAACATAAACTAAACCCAGAACACCTTATCAACAAAAATCAGTCAACAAAAGATATTAAGACAGATACGCAATTTCCTTTTCTCTGGCCTGCGTCGCTACGCACTTCACCTTCTGTGGCACCGCGCACCTCCGCAGCTACGCCTTCTGTGGCGCT
>APFE031562139.1:0-10197 GCA_000404065.3 Pinus taeda | reverse complement strand
GGTCTTGAAGATCACAATAATTTTTACTGCTAGAGCTCTAATGACATCATAATACTATAAACCAACCAAAATTAGTCCGAAAAAATCACTTCCTCAAGTGCTTCATTTGATCCTAAACAAAATAATATGTATTGCGTTGCGTTGTGAATTTCTAGGATATGGATTATTTGTCATAGCAGTACACATTTAATAATTAATATGAAGTGTGCTTTTCAATCGGTTCAGAGAGCAGCACATCCAACACACCAGACACTATTTACGCTGTAGAAAGAGTATTTACATGAAGGTGAAAACAAATTAAGTGTGAATTTCAAAGAAATAACATTTAAGGCATTTTCAGAGGGAACCTCCTTTAAACACAATCACACTGTAAAATATCTGAAGCAAATTGAAAAATGGCTTAAGTCATTAAAATGATGTAATTAAAAAATGGAAGTTTATATATTTTTGGGATTCTCGTAGTGGATATTAGCAGCTAAGTTTCATTAAAAACATATTTATAAAATATTTATGTATAAAAATATTTAATTATAAATAAATTTATATAGAATTAGTAAATATATTTTAGTTTTGTAATATAAAATATTATATATGAACAATTATTAGGTAGCGTGTCTGGTATGTAACTCCAATATGTTTTTAGATAATTGTATTTATATTTATGTGTTTTGGTGAATACTAGTAGAGTATTAGTGCATCATTTACTTTTTTCATAAATACCAACAAGAGCTAAACTCCAAAGAGCCCATTATTTCATTATATTCATAAAAAGATGCATCTAGCATTGTCTTATTCCGAGGGCACATGTTATATTTCCTACTTAAAAGGTTTAAAGAATTCATTAATGCTATATTGTTGTTGTAATAGGCTATCAACGTTGTTGACAAAGAGTTTTATCTGGGTGTTTATGGTAGAAAGAAACTACTGGTAAAATTGTCAGCGACTTTTTTCACATCCAGAAACTCAACTATGCACACTCTCTTGGTACTATAACATCAATTTCAAATTGTGATAAGTTGTTGCTTATTGTATTTCTTTAGTGAGGATGGGATCAGTTGACTTGCAATTGTGCACAAGGAGTTGCAATTGTGCACAATGGCATTGCTTTGCATTGTGTTTTTTGAAAAAGTTTCCAAGCAATTAAATATTTAAGATATGGCAAGCATTTCAACATCAAGGAAAAATAAAAGATTGTGTTAAGGAACAATTTCAATGAAACCATTTCATATAACCAATTCTACTTGTTAATAGGATTTGGATGGTTGGTAAAGCAGGGTTAGTATTAGTTTTCTTTCTGAGAGAATATTTATATTCATGGGTGAATGTACATGTTGCATCCCAAGTAGGGGATATTCAAAGACCCTGTTCCATCTATATGTGCAGAAATTCTAGATAAATATAAGCTTCCAAAGCATACAGTAATCATTGCAAGATAAAAATAGACTGAGTAGAAGAAAAGGGATGGGGGGGATTAAAGGAAAAAAAATCAGGAATTGTAAATAACCATATCCACAACTTATGAGATGTTTAAAGCCCTAGATCGAAAAAGGGGAAATTTTTGAATGATAATCATCATGAGTCTCCAAAAAAAATATAGAAAGGAAATTTTTAGATTGACAATCATCATGGATTTTGTGATCACCTTGATTGAATGTGCACCCATATCTTGGACAATGTTGAAGCTTTGTCACCATGCATCTGCCTTTACTTTAGTACTTGAAGAAATAGTTAGTCCCCAAGAAAAACAAGTTTCAATCATTTGTCATAGATCACATGTGACCTTCTTGCACCTACCACCCCAAGCGAAGTGCATTTTACGATGAGTCTTCAATGAATGCTCCAAATCTTCCAAACCTAGACAATTACATAGATCAAATACAATTATAAATTTTGGTCATAAACAATTAAAGAAGTGGGACTTTAGGTTTATCCTATATTCAGAAACAAACATTTTTCTTGTTTTTTCAAGTTTTAAAAAAAATAACAACCTTAAGGCTTGAATCCATGACAACGAAAAGGAATTTTAATGGAAAACTATTCTGAATAGCCTTTTTTACTTTAATCAACCAAATGTTATCAAGCTTTTCCAGTTGAAAACACTGGATGCAAAGAAGAGTCCCTATCCTCCTCTTACAATTTCATAACAAAGGTTTCCATCTTTAACACTACAAATGTACAAGGACAAATATTAGATAGGTCCGTTTAGTTTTGAAGTTGTAGAGCTAAATTGAAATGAAAAATGAAAGAAAACAAACTTTTTACATACATAATCACCCCCATTCAAAATCGGGGAGCATGCAATAAACTCAAACACTACTAGCATACTTTCTTTAGGGTTATCAAATGTGATTCCAAATCTCATTCTTCATCCCAAATGGCAGAGGATGCTCCCCCAACTCCATATAATATTTTGGTAGGTTTTAACAAATATGGTCTTTTTGGCATCACCCCTCATGGTTTTGACATCTTGATTTTCTCATATTTTTGAAGAGTCGAGAATTCTTCTCTTTCGCCGCAAACTTGTTACAGAGAGAAAGTTTTAAACATTCAAACCACTTTTTTTCATGACTTGCGAGAAATCAATTATTTTCTAGGGAAATATATTGTGTTTGTTCAAAAATTGATTCATAATGTTTAATTTTTACACTTTATTTATTGAATATGGAAACGAGGCCATTTCCACAACTGGGAATTCATTTTTGTTTTTGTTTTTAATGAATCTTATTTTAATCTAAATTTCTTGTGACTTCTTGATACACAAGTTTTGTGGTTGAGTAGTAATTTTATAATTTTTTTCTTGGAAGCAATGGTCCACACTTCTAACTTGGACATTTTAGTAGGCGATAATATGCAGGGCATGATAACATGCAAACTTCTAAAGTAAATGTTTTTGCATGTGTAAACGTTTTGTCACAATATTTAACGTCTTTTTTCTCCATTATATTCATCAAGTTTTGAAGATTCAGGGTTTCAAATATCTCGAGAACTTGGCATTTCAATTCCAGTCCATAGGGGAAGAGCACTTTCGAAGCCGTGTGAGTTGGATTTATCCTATGGTACTCTTAGCCAAAAGGAAAGCTCAAAGAGAAAAGACAAAGTGTCTTGCTTTCTATCGATGCAAGTCATGGAGCTAACTTTGAACTTGATCGAATAGACAAATTCAAATTCCATTTCAAGCCTAGAAAGAGGCTATCATAATAGAATTGATTAGTACATACTGAAAAAACGAGGAGAGTCAGAGATCGAAATCAGTCGAATTGCTTCCTTTCTCATCCTTGTTGAAGACAAGTGCTTGAGCTCGAGGGAAGGAAATGAAGTGACTGAATGAAGGACTGAAGGTAATTGATTGAAGATAATTAATAGACGAGGGAGGAAATTGTTCTTTTATCTTAGTCTGAACCAACAGCTAGAGCAAGATTTTGAATGATCTCTAATACAACCACACTTGGATAAAAGAATGTACAAAAAACAAATGAGCCCCATGTTTGCAAAAAGACATGACTTGGAAACTATGATGTATCTAACTTCAGTATTTACAGGTAGACATAAGGAAATAAAGTCTACAAAACACAATTACAACTTGGGTTGAAAATTGGAAAAGTATTATATTCATATTTGTATTCATGGAAAGTTCTGTAAATGTATTATATTCACTTTAAACTACAAGCAATCAAAAGAAAGTGTATCTTGAATCCAATTTGCCATTTATTTCATGTAAAATTTTGCAGTAAATTTTTTACTTATTTCTTTTATGCTATTCTTTCTTCATTTGCAAAATGTGGGGCAATTGCTAGTTTAATTTTATAGAAATATTTCACATTAATAAGGACCATAAACACCGTTGTACTAAAAGATATTGAAATAGTTTCATCATTGTGACATTGTTGACCAAAACCACATTATTTTTACTTGGTTAGCAGTCTATGTTTTGGGGAAATAAGTAGATAAGTTAACCCATCTTAACTCTAGATCTACTAGGTGCACATCGAGATGAATCAAATCTATCGACAAGCAAATCTATTTTAGATTGAAGGGAGATTTGATCCCTCTTTTCACTTGGTAGATGTGGAGTTAAGATGCATCAATGCTATTTATTAGTCTATGCCATGTTATGACTCTAACAATGTATTTTCTTTTGACTACCCATCAGTTGAGCTTTGACCAATATATTCTCTAATATTTAACTTGCTTATATATATCTACATATTAAAAAAACAGTTTGTAATTATTTCATTAATTCATATCTTGAAATTCTTATTTCCACTTTCATGACACCTCAAAAATTTGTGCAACTTCCCTTACTATCATTACTCCCAATTTTATGCAACATGAGGATACATGAAAATAAAAAATCACACATAAAAAAAGAAAAATCACAAATGCTGTATTATCTTAAAAAAAAAAATTAATTAAAATTTTCATTCTTATTTTCAAGATGATGAGCCATAATACCTCATACACTATCATGTGTATGGACATAGATATGTTTAATTATTATTGAAAATTGATCTGTGTTCATTATTAAGGGCTATTACGTTTTTAATGGTTTTTCCTATTGTCAATATTACATATATGTTCGATTATTATTAAAAGGTGTTCTGCCTTCCATGGTTTTTGTACTAACTCCTAGCTGAAATCTACATGATTGAATAAAATTTTCATTTTCACTCCTCAATTAAAGCTTATAAAGCTTTATAAATCTATGGAATGTTCAAATATTATTGAAAATTGTTTTGCCTTTAATGGTTATTTAAATATCTCCTTAGGGAACGTACTTGATTGAATAATGTGCATAAATTTCCATGATTAGTTCCTTAGTTACAGCCTATCTTACCAGCAACAGATTTCTATTTATCATATGGAATGGCTAAAGAGGGAACATATTATCCGTAAATTTTATGGTTATCATTGGTCAAATTTAGTTTTCTGCTGAGAATGACTGCAGGCAAAGGTGCGTTTATATTATTATGTATATCACATGATGACTGGTTTGTAATCGGGAAGAATTATGGGCAGTTTTATTTGTCGGCGCATTTTTTGTTTTTCGTGTATAATTATATTTGCATAAACTTTTTTTTATTAGAATGATTTTATCTTTTAAATTTAATAATATTAAAAAAATTAATGTGAAACATTTCTCTCAGGGTAATCTTAAAGTGGAAAGAAGATTATAAATATATAATATTATTATTATTATTAAATGAATTTTATTATATAGCGTATATATTGAGAAAATATATCATAATTTTATTTTGAATTATTATTAGTTAAATAAAAAAACTAATATATGAGTTGGATATACATGAGTTTAAAATAACATAAAAATATTCTAGAACAATAATAAGTAACATATAATTTAGTGTCTCTCATCCAAGTTAAAAATTATGTTATGGTAAAAATTGCATACAAAATTATAATCTACATTGGTCAATGTTAGCTAAATTAAGAAGTGTCCTTGTCATTTAAGTGGATGTTATGTTTCTAGAGAAATTGCAAATTGATATACCATGAAAATGTTAATTTCGTACTAAGTTCTTATTAATTTTTTTGCAATACACAGTTAAATTATGGTGGGTAGTAATTGATAGTAAATAAGTTATTTGCCTACCCAGAGTTACTCCCTAAGATTATTTATGTTTTCATGAAGGCTTTAACATGTAGGAGTAAAAGTGTAAATATGCAAACTTAGTAGTAGTTACTCCTACTAGGGAATTAACTTTTCCATCTACTAAGATCTACTAAGTTTGCACATTTACATTGTTGCTCCTACATGTTAAAGCCTTCAAGAGAACATAAATAATTGTAGGAAGTAACTCTAGGTAGGTAAATAACCTATTTACCATCCATTATTCCCACCATAATTGAAAGATGTATTTGCACAAAAATTGAATAGGAATAGTAAGAAATTAACTTTTCAACTTCATATACCAATTCACATTTTTTTTAAACACAGCATCCACTTAAGTGGCAAGGACTATGCTACCTTGCAACGTTTGTTGTTATTATGTGTTAGAAATATATACATTTTAAAAAATATGTAATATTATTCTTAGTCATGGAGATTCACCCCCACTTTATCACGCGGATTATTAACTTGTAATATCATGGTTTACTATTATTACATGTTCAAAAAATCACAACTCTGGTACATATAACACATGTTCATATTACATTTTTTAATTAATCATTTTAAGGGAAAAAAAAATATAACTACTTTTCAGATAAATCTCAATCTTTGATAAGAAACTACTACTAAAAATATTTAAAAATATTTTGTACACTCAAACCTACATTACTTATAAAAATTTGGAAAAAGTAATTTACTCAGTGGCTAAATAAATCTATAAGTATTAATCAACCCTTTTCTTTAAAGTTACTTAAAGTGTCACACATATAAATTTGAAGTACAACTAGATACATTTATTGTTAAATGTATTACTATGGTTTTGATTGTCACATACAAAGAATTGATAATAGTCATTTATAGTTTCATTGTTTTGATATTTATGATGTACATGCAATATAAAGCTTATCCCTTAGACACTTATACAAGTTTACATTGCATATTCAAATTCTTAATTAAATTGATTTGACCTCCTTGCATCTTCCTCGTCCATGTGTTTCTTGATCTGACGGTCAAAAGAGGGTGGGTTTCCGTTGTGATAACTACCCTCGACCATACCACAACCCTCAATCGACTTTGTGAAGCTTCTCCTCATTCTCTAGCTTCGAGCTAGGGTTTTCGGTTTGCAACAAGTTCCAATAGGTGTAGGTTTTCCCTCTGGTGCACTGCCATGATATTTTGTAGGATATCTTCCCTTTTCGACTTAGTTAGTGTTACAGGACGATGAGTTCTAGAGGGTTTTATACTGAATCCTTTTCTCACTTCTTAGAGTAAGTCTCACACTCTAGAGATGGGGCCAAGGTTTCCAGCAGGATACACGACCATGGCCCCCTCTTTAGGCGCAGGTGTTGTCCCTTTACTCCAAAACTAGAATTCTTCTAGTGTTTTTTTTTTTAAGAGTTTAAGGAAACTAATTTCTCTTTCCACTGTTTGCAGGACAACGACAGAGAGTTTGCATGTCAATTTTAGGTAACCCATCACCTTTATACTTTTTGCCTTACATTATTCGGCAAACCTACGGTCTTGAGTTTACCTTGACTCAGATTTCCGACTCGCAAGTACCCCTACTCAATTTCCTTGTGTTAATTATTGACGATGTGTGTTGAGAAATGACAACAAGAAATTCCAGCTCAAATTTATCCTTGAATTTAAACTAAGAATTAAAATCGAATTCTATTCTCATAGCAACTTGTAAATAGTTAATTAAGTTTAATTAATGTAATTAGCTTAGGAATTTCGAGTTTGAAGTATTTTGAAAGTAATGTATATGTTTTCCCTAAATTTTAGGGGTCCAGTATGAGTTTAGATTGAGTTATAATTAGATAACTCAGTTTACTAAGTTATAGACTGTTTAACTAGTTCTACTTGTTTGTTGAACTAGTAGAGGATTAACAGCCATTTAGTGCACTGGTGCATCCATAGGTGCTACTCCAGATAATTGAAGATTCTCTCATTTGCATGTCAGTTCTAAGAAAGGCCTAGTTGAGACTAGAGTGCAGGGACAATCTACTATCAGTTGTATGATTTACTGAGTTGTATAGATCATGCATGCAACCAGGAAGAGGACCTAGATTGGATTGCAGAGTTTTGGAAGCACTGGATTCTCATTAATATGGGTTATTCAGCCTAGGAATTGCGCAAGGAAATAGGGGCTTAACAGGCATTGGAAATTGGCTAAGTGTTGGCTAAGAGCGGGCTTCTAAGGCAGAGAGTTGAGCATACTTGTGCATAATTATTATTGTGAGAACAATCCTTGTATCTTCGCTCATATTTATGATTAATGCAATACAGATAGGTGGGGTTTTGAGCAGTGGATTTATCTAGAAAAACTTATTGTGTTATGTGCCATTGATTTGTCTTCTTCTTGTTCATATTCTTTTCATCGATCTATTGGCTTCCATTGGTTGAAAGTAGAAGTAGATAATTGTCTCTTATTTTAGTATATTACATGACCTTATGAATCTACAGGAAAATCTACATGGTACCGAAGCTTAAGATAATATACTAGAGGAGATTTAAAAGTTTTGAGTTTTGGGTTACAGGTGAAATTCGAATTTGCGATACATACTTTAGGATCAGCAGATGGTGTTCCACGGTTTGTGGCTCGAAGGAAGCTCAAATTATATAGCCTCGAAGGACAAAATGGAGGTTGTGCTCGAGGATAATGACTTGAAGGAAGTTGTTGATCAAGACATTTCTAAGCCATAAGCATCAAATGCACAACATCTGGTTGAATGGGAGAAGTGTGTGGTGAAGGTGAGGTGGATAATTCTTGAGGGAGTTCGAGACCACATTGTCTCACATCTCCATGGAAAGGAAACTCCATATGTTATGTGTAAAGAATTGACAGACTTGTATCAAACAACAGAGACCAAAGGAAATTGGCACTGAAGGAAAAACTGCAAAAAATCAAAATGGAGAAAGGCGGGACTATTCTAAAATACTTGAACAAGTTCACTCAATGTCATGATGAACTTGGAAGTGTTGGAATCATGGTTCCCAAGGATGATATCAATATCGTGAGTCTTTCTCTTCTGGGACTCCCAAAGAGTTGGCATAGTTATCAGGACTCTCTCATTGATCGAGAGAAGCTGCAAGATTGGGAATGACTGTGGTCAAATTTGATGTAGGAGGAGATCAGGGGAAACATCAGCGATGGCTCTTGATCAAAGACTAATGATGAAGAGAATTATGCCTTAGTGACTAAGGTGAAGAAGGGGAAGGGAAATCTTCCCATTCCAAATCAGATTCTTGCCATGGAGGTAATAAGAAAGACATGGCCAAAGTTAAGTGCTTTAATTGTCACAACTTGGGCCATTTTTCGACAACTTTTCCACTTAAGAAGTCCAAGAAGAAGTCCTCAGGAGGAGCAGTGGGCGAGGGTTTGGCCTCTCAATTCAAATTGGACTTTTCCTTATTGCATGCATGGTGTCATCAATGATGGTAAGTGTGTGGTTCTTAGACAATGGAGCTTCATTCCACATGACTGGCGACAAGGAGTTATTCAGTGACCTGGAGGAGAAACATCTCCAGATGCATATTGAGACGGGTGACAATGGGAGATATAGTGCTACTAGATTGGGAATGGTTACTTTTCATAGGGAGCATGGGGCTCCACTCACCTTGAAGAATGTTATGTATTTTCCCGGGATCTAGAAGAAATTGGTATCTATTTCCATGCTTGAGGATAGAGGCTATGATGTGATCTTCTTGAAAGGAAAGGTGTTCCTTCGACACATAGCCACGGGTCAAGTAAAGAAGATAGGATTTCGAGTGAATAAATATCTATAAGCTGGAGGTAGAGGATTGTGTTGCTTTGAGCACAATAGCAAGATGGTGCAAAACTGAGACGTTTGTGAGTTGTGGCATGGGCGATTAGGTCACTTGGGGCTTTAAAGATCATGCAACAGATCTCCACCGGTTTGCGCAAAGGTACACTATAGCAAGTTGATACATGCAAAGGGTGTACTTTGGGTAAATACAGCAAGTCTTCCTTTCACGACAGAGATAGTTGAGTAGAGGCTATTTTAGAGCGAGTCCATTCAGATGTGTGCGGACCATTCTTGACAGCATCCATAACCAAACACGGGTCTTATGTTATATTTTTTGATGACTTTTCTAAAAAATGTTGGATATTTTTCATGCAGAAAAAGGATCAAACATTCACATTTTTTGTGAGTTTAAAGCTTTGGTGGAGAAAGAGTCGAGAAAGAAGGTTAAATCTCTACTGAGTGATAACAGTGGGAGTATGTCTCAAATGAGTTTAGGACTTTTGTGCAACGGAAGGGATTGAACAATAGTTGACGGTACCCCATAACCCTAAACAAAATGGGGTGCCTGAGAGGAAGAATATAAGCATAGTAGGGGCAGTGAGGGAAATGTTGCATAATCATGGTCTCCAACTACACTTGTGGGCTGAGGCATGCAACACATCAATTTATGTTCAGAACCGTAGCCCACATCGACTACTTGAGATGAAGACACCAGATAAGGCTTATTCCGGTAAGAGGCCATATGTTGGTCACTTCAGGATTTTTGGGTCATCGGTATATTTCCATTTGACCAAATATGCA
>APFE031562124.1:0-12519 GCA_000404065.3 Pinus taeda | reverse complement strand
ATAGATAGAAAGAAAAAAATGTCTTTCCATGCAAAAAATTCAACTGTGATTGTGCAATTTTGTATATTATTTTACTAGCCAAGTTGCAGGTTATTTATATAATTGAAATAATTTCAAATTTAAAAAAAAAAAAATCTTTTGAAATAAATATTTATCTATTGTAGCAAAAAAATTACTAGAAAAGTGAAGTAGGGTGAGCCACTATCCATCCCACCTTAGGCTCTCACAGTGAGTCACCCACATGCCGGATCTTCCATAAGGGAACAACTAAAATCAGGGATGTGTCACATTTTTAGGCCATATTTTAAAAAAATTGTGAAGGCCACTCACATAGGGGAAACTTAGTCTCTGTCATTCACAAATCTTAATAGTCACAAGGTTTGAACCTCTATGGATTCTTCCATAAATTCTCTTCTCAAATCAAATTTTTGAGTGGGAGAGTATTAGAGAAAAGCTAATGAGAATCCAGGAACCAAGAGCTAATAAACTCCTTGATTGTTTATCCTTTTTTTTATAATCACACCATAACCCTTCATCTTCCCAGTACTTTTATAGAATCTTCCTAGGAATACCAACCATTACATCAAGGAAAAATAATATTTATTTAAGCAATGATAGGATTTCTCCCACCCCTCCTTTCACTTTTTCCTCCCTAGTAATGGTTTCCTCCCTACCCAAAACATCATCATTTTATGGCTATCCCTACTTCAATTCTAGAATTTTTATTAACGAAAATAAGCATTACATCATACAACAAATTTTGACATCATAGCACCAATGCTAGCACCATAACATTATATGTTCTTAATTACATTACATAAAATGGGGTAATGAAAAGGGTGTCACAATCCCCTCGACCCCATTTAAGGAACATTGTCCTTGGTGGTCTACTATCTATAGAACCATTATATGTAGAGGAATAGATATGCCACTTTCATATTAGTAACATTTTCCATGTCTTTAGTTCCTTCTTCGACAATGCCTTAAATCTTTCACTCTCTAGTTACCTCTAGACCTCTTAGCATTCCACCAAATTACTTAATAATTTTTGTTTCTTCATAAGGATTACACATGGAACAAATGAAACTCATTATTCTCTTGGATATTCCCAAAGAATTCATGATCCCAATGAGTATGTAAATGGATCATTAAAACCCAATTCACTCAAGTCTCCCCTTCCTTACTAGGCCACACAACTTCCAAGTTCAAGCACCTCCTTCTTTGCCTCTGCGATACCTTGGGAAATCCATTACTTTACAAGGGTTCCTCACAAAGGAAGATCCTTGAGACTTATAGAGTCTTATAACTAAGGAATTTGCCTTTCTTTCTCTAAATAACATAACACATTTGTCATAACGTACTTCATGATGATCAATGTATGTCATAGGTTTCCAATGTCACTAGAATGGCCATGTCACTAGGACCTTAAACTTCATAACCATCATCTATCATTTCGGGATAGATCATCGTTTCACCTATATCTCGAGCATATAGTTTCCATGAGATTAATCATAATAATTTAAATCAATTTTTCTTCATTTTCCTTTTATTTTACAAACTTACTTCATATAGGAATAAGATTTCATAAATATGAGATTCTCCTCATGATGTTTGAATATGTTAGGTCTCTATACTACTAGTGTAACCCCTTATTTTTATTAGTGAAACCACTTTATTATATTGTTGTGCCCATGTAGTCCACATATTGTTATTATTGTGCCACATAGAAGCCCACTATTGTTATTGTTGTGCCTTTATATTATCAGTGTTATCTCAGCTCTGATTGTATTAGGACCCCTTAGACTCCTATATATAGAAAGGAGGTCTTGTCATTTGTAGTGTCCAAGAATTTTTCATTTGTGTACTGTAAACGAGGTTTCCCCCTCGAAGAGGTTGATTTTTTAAGTTGCTGATCTATCTTTTCTATCTTTTGTGAGATGGTTCCATAACATTTGGTTTTAGAGCTTTGGATTCTAGGGTTTCGTTGCTCCAAACATGTCATCGTGGAATTTTCGATCTAACATTTTCTCGACGATGTTTCAAAAGCTAAAATAAAACCCTATTTTAGGCGCAATCGTTCTGAACATCGATTCAAATTTTCAGACCTTTTCTTGCTATATTTGCAGAGATATGATCTTAGGAAGTTAGGGTTTTTTTAAGTTCTAGAATTCCATCTCAACCTGTTGATCGTTGTATTATCGCTATAATTTTGTTTCTACGAAGATTGAGACTCTGAAATTAAAATCCATTTGAGTGGAAATATTGGTTAAGCTTGGGCCTAAATTTCAGATCTTGTTTCACTCTATGTTCACAGATATGGTCCAATACATTTAGGGTTTATGCAGACTCCTGAATTACATTCCAAATAGGTGACCTTGGGAAAATTGTCATAACTTTCTCTCTTAGCATTAGATTGAAATTTTGTAAGAATTTATAGAAAGAGGACGAAGTGTTGTTTTCTATGTATGATTTTGAGGTTCGAAGGTCATACAAGTTCTATCTACTGAACCAATCTATAATCAGAACATTGTAGGAGATTTTCCATAACTCTTTATTGCAGAAACCAATATTGATAAGACCAGTGGGGTTATAAAGAGGACTCAGGGGGCTACCACAAGCCAAAATTTTAGAACTTGAAGAGTTGAAATTACAGAGTTACAGTGATTTAAGTATCGAGCTATGAAAATAAAGAAAAATAATGACTTGAATCAAGAAAATGGAAACAACTAGTGTAACGTACCTCTTGAGCCTACTGGGGAATATAGCTACTATGCTCTCATTCTGATAAGTTTTCTTTGTTTATAGTTAAGGATTAGCCATTATGACAGTTCATATCTCCTAATATTACATGAGCAAATATTACCCAACATCGATTAGGGAGGCATAGTATTGTATACTCCTCTTATGTTTTATTAGTTCTCTGATAGGGACCCTTAGATTTAGTTATATGTTGATTGTATGTGATCAACTGATCAAGGTGGATATTGGTGGACACCTACCAAGTCCACTTGGACCCCCACCATTGTGTTTCAGCTGTTTAGTTTCCTTAATTGTAACATAGTTTAGTATTTTTAGTAGTTTTTAGGTCTTGAACTTCTGGAGCCATTTTCAGGCCCTAAATGACATTTTTTGGGAGAACTGGGAGCAACTTGGGTCCATGGATCAATTTTGCTCTTCTCAAAGTTATATATCTCAGATAGATATTTCTAACGAGATATTGTCTGTGTCAAACAGAGATCGTAAGCCAAAGTCACAACCTTGGGAATTTGATGCACCAATTTACCCAAACGGGGCCCACCATTTGGTGTTTGATCTTTTAAGGTTAGGTTTTTGGATGTTTTAGGGTTTTCCATTATTGCTCAACAATAAATAGGCCTTCAAGCCTCATTGTAACATAGTTCAGAGGCATGTAGCCACCACATCTCTTCTCAGAGATAAGCTACCATCGCCCTAGCTAGTTTATTTCCATTGTTGTTTGTAAGCATATTTCAGTATTTTACATTAATGAAATGAAGTATTATTTTTGCTGCATTTCTGAGCTTATGGTTATCTCTGTAATTTGTTGCATTCCTGTTTAAATCCGGATCAGTGGTATCAGAGCAGTCTGATTTTTTTTCTCTTTTTCCTTTGCATGTCCCCAATGAGGTCAGGATATAAGGAGTTATGGCTTGAACTAGTCAAACGTTTGCAAGACTAGCCTCACAAATCTTGAATACCTCCTATGGTAGATGAAAAGAAAGACAAGGGGGCAAGAGATCCTATCAAAATCTTACTCAAAGAATCCCTCGAGCAACAAAGGAACATGATGATGGGTAGCTTTGCTAAGATCCTTCAACGGCTACCTAGGGCGACACATTGGCTTCCAAAAGCTACTCTGGAAACGCCACACCATTTAAGGTACAGGTTAAGTTTGAAATCCCCATATCTGAGGGTCAGATAGACACAAATGTCGTCGATAAATGGTTAAATCTGCTAGAGGGTTATTTTCCTGTTCATGATTTTTCTAGTTAGGAAAATATTATTTTCGCTCTTCTCAAAGCAACCCCCCATGTCAGCGACTAGTGGGAAACCTACTGCAAGCAAAGGGATGAAAGTATTGGCTCACTATTTTTAGCCGCACCCACTTGGGATTCATTCCAGGATGACACCAAGGAGTAGTACTACCCTGTCAGAACCTATGAGGATAAATACATAAAGTGGACAATGCTACGGCAGGGAAGGGACCAAGAAAAACCAATATTTTCCATACCCTTCGCACAAAGTTGGGTATCAAGGATTCGAAGCAGAATTTAGTACTCAAAGACCATGGTTGCAAGCACAAGTACATCCATGAAGAAATAAAATTCCTAAACATCCCCTCGCTTGGCACGACATACCGATATGCCATCAAGGTCGAGCAAAATTTTAAACAAAAGAAGCGAGACTTTGGATCTGTGAGTCCGAAGCAAGGGAAAGGTGCCCCCAAACCATAGAACAAAGGACAAAGCCAAGGCAGGAGGACCCAAGACAACCCGCCAAAGTTGCAAGCAAAGAATAGCATCGTGAAGCTGAAAAAGGACATAGGAAAGTGATGTGAATTCCATAAGAGCTCCACTCACAACACAAGTGAGTGTCGGGCCAAGCAGTCACTGGTGACCGAACTAAAGGTTTCAGAATTAGATGCATGTTCCAACTCTGAGTCAAAACCTGACAAGGGGAATGACAAGGGAAAGCATATTATCGATGCAAAGCCCAACGCCACCATTTCCACCACAAATATCTAGAATGAGGAACTCGAAGATCTAGAGGAGGAGGAGCATCTCTTCCACTCCCAGATGTGGTAAGGAACTCCCCACTACAGTTCATTGTTGACAGCGGGAGCCAAAAGAACCTCATTTCAGTAGAGGCTGTGAAGCGGATGGGCCTACCAACCACAGCACATCCACAACCGTACACCAGCAGTGTCGCCTTCCATACAACATCAAGCCCTTCACAGATGAGGTATTGTGTGACATTGCTCTCATTGAAGTTTGTGATGTATTATTAGGACAACCATACTTGTGGAAGCGACATGATGTGTATGAATCAAGGCCACGTGATGTTATTGTTACTTTGGGAAATAAGTTGTACAGGATACCAGAGGTAGCATCACCTATCGCCATCTCTTTGGTTACTACAGAACAATGTAGTAAGCTCGTTTCCAAAACTAGGAAATTTGTCTTCCTAATGATACACCCTCAAGGGAAGAAGAAGACACTGGCTAGGACCTCCAGACAGGGCCCCTCTACATGACAACTACAGATGGAAAAGGTTATGGAGGAGTACGAGGACATCTTCACCTCCCCCGTAGGGGTTCCTCTGCACTTTTAGGTCAAGCACTCCATCGATCTTACACCAGGTGCGCCATTACCCAATGGACCAATCTATGGGCACTCCATTGTAGAGAATGATGAAATCAAGAGGTAGATTGAGGAGCTGCTGCAGAAAGGTCACATCCATCTGAGTTCACCGCCCTGTGGGAGCCCAATCGTGTTGGTACAGAAGAAGGATGGTACTTGGAGACTCTTTGTTGACTATCGAGCACTGAACAAGATCACTATCTGTAATAGGTACCCGATCCCACAATTTCATGACCTCTTGGACCAACTGAAGGGGGGAAAATATTTCAGGAAGATCGATTTGAAGTCAGGGTATCACCAGGTACCGATCGAACCCTCCAATGTGTGGAAGACTGCCTTCAAAGCTAATGAGGGCCTTTTCGAATGGTTGGTTATGCCTTTCGGATTGACAAATGCTCCTACAACCTTTATGAGGCTAATGGATGACATATTGCGGCCATTCACCAACTCATTTGTAGTGGTATACTTGGATGACATCCTGATCTTTAGCTAGAGATGGGAAGAGCATCTCCACCACATCCGATAGGTTCTACAAACACTACGGAAACGCAAGTTGTGTGCCAATTTGGAGAAATGCACTTGTGGCATGACCCAAGTTCAATATTTGGGATACATTATTGATGAATAGGGGTGCAGGTGGATCCAACGAAGATCCAAGTCATTCAAGATTAGCCATCTCCAACCACTCTAATAGAGCTCCACAACTTTCTAGGTCTTGCCAACTTCTATCGCAGGTTTGTGTTGGGATTTTCACATATCACTTGGCCCTTGAGTCAAGTCACGAAGGGAGGAGTGAAAGCAAAATTCTATTGGTTTGAATCTCAACAGAAGGCATTCATAGAGTTGAAATATTGCCTCTGCACGGCACCGGTTCTCACATTACTAAACTTGCAACAACCATTTGAGGTCAAGACAAATGCCTCTGACTATGCTATTGGGGCAATCCTTCAGGCATCCAGTGGCATATCACAATGAGACACTTTCAGACACAATCCGAAAGTATGCTGCTTATGAAAAAGAGATGTATTCCATTATGTAGGCCTACTGACAATGGAAACATTACATTTTGGAGAAGGAAACGATCATCGACACAGACTACCAACCCCTGTAGTTCATACAAACCCAAGGGAAATTGGAAAATGATCACCATTAGAAGTGGTCCACATCCCAGCAACAGTTCCATTTAAATATCAAGTATAAGAAGGGTAGCACCAATAATGTTGCAGATTGCCTCAGTCGACCACCAATCATGGCATTAACCATTGTTCTCAATTCTTGTGGGCACGAGACTTCCGATTGGCCACTTATCTACAAAAGCGACCCAGAATTCGGCCACACATACCAAACACTCTTGGAGGGTCAGCATGTTCCAGATTTTCACCTCCAGGAAGCTCTGTTATGCCACCTGAGTCACCTTTGTGTTCCTTCAAGCGAGTATGTCAAGATGATTTGGGAAGCACACTACAGTCACGTTGTTGGACATTTTGGGGTCGAGAAAATGGTGGTAGTATTGTGCAAATTCTTTTATTGGCCGAATCTTCAACAAGATGTCAGGAAGTACATCAGATCATGCACCACCTTTACCATTGCCAAAATGACCATCAAGAAGCAAGGCCTCTATACCCAAACAGGGCCCACAGTTTGTCGTTTCATCTTCTAGGGTTAGGTTTTTGGATGTTTTATGGTTATCGATTGTTTCTCAACAATAAATAGGCCTTCGATCCTCATTGTAACACAGTTCAGAGGCATGTAGGCGCCACATCTCTTCTGAGAGATAAGCCATCATCGCCCTAGCTGGTTTATTTCCATTGTTGTTTGTAAGCATATTTTACATTAATGAAACAAAGTATTATTTCCCTTGCATCTTTGTGTTTATGGTTATCTCTGTAATTTTTTGCGTTCCTGTTTAAATCTGGATCATCAACCGTTAAAACTAATCATGGCATGCTTCCTATGAAACCCTTGGGTTAATCCCCACAAGAATTAATGGACATTAATTCAAGTTTATTGTAGTTAGTATGATTGTGTATCATGATCATAGTCCTGTACACATATTTTGTAAGTTACTGACCAACCTTTCATTCACATGCATAACTAGCTGGACTAGCCTAAAAGGAGGCAGTCTTAGGACCTCCAAGAATAGATAATTTGAACCATTGGCCATACACTGAGGAGCATTAAGCATTAATTCCACACTTGTTCTGCATGTATAAGCATTTAATTTATCACATAACATTATATGCAGACTATATTCCTTATTTAAATGTAAGATGTAGATTTCATAGCTATCACACATATTCATATATGATCTCCTCTTAAACACCATTAGTATTTAAAACCACATATTATGCTTCCACTATGAACTCTCCTCTTGGATATAAAAGGAGTCACATGTATAACACATTATTATAAAAATCATTAACATAGGTAATCTACTTACATATAATTGGTACATGCAATTTCTACCATGAATCAGATAGCTCATGGGTACAAGTACTATCACCCACTTTATACACTTCTACCGCTAACTTCACATCCAACATGCATAATGAAAAACCATTATCTCCATAATAAAGATAACCCTCATATGAATGATTTAACAATTTCAAAGTAAGGATTAAGATCAAGAATATACCATGTAAGTGACTCAGACCAGAATGAAGGGAAACACCAATAATCTACTCATAAGCATCTCATTCAATGCATTCATTCATGGCGATGAAACTTAAATCTTCTCATGGACAAACTAGAACTATAACAAAGAGAGAGAGTAAGAATCATCATACAAACATCCCACACATCTCTCTCTCTCTCTCTCTCTCTCTCTGTTCAATATATCCAAGCTAAAGTTGGAAAAAGGTTGTGAACTGTTCCTTAGAAGCCTTTTTATAATTGAGGCCTCTATTTTCTTCATTTTTCCTTCAATTTCCCTCTCATGCAAATTTGTGTCTCTCAACCTTATTTTTGTCCTATTTTCCTTTATTCCACATATAAAATGCCAATTAATGCCACTTTGCCTTTGCTAATTTCCATAGCCATTAATTAACTAAAAGTGATTCCCACTATAGTGTTTTTTCAATCATTCGTCTTGGAACACATGTCCCATGACCTTGGTGTTATTTTTCCTTTATTCACCTTTATTACATGAACTTTTAACTCGAGGTTGTTACAAAGGCCACTCCAAGTGTCCCTAAATCTACCCAATGGTAGTAGGTACTTAAATAAATCCATTTGAAAAATCCTGAGCTGCAAAACCAACTTGACGAAACTATTCAACAAATGTAGACTAAGGAAAAAACAATCAAGAAGAAATGGAAGCCCAAAGCCCCATCAATTCAAGAAAAAATCAAGAATGTAATGTAAATTCCAAAGGGATCTTTGTAGATAATCTTCACTGGAAAAAGGATGAGATCTTCCTCAAATCACATAAGTGAACCCATGAGAAAAATAGTACATATTCCAGTAAGAAGAATGTGACTTCTTCCATTAGGATGAATGGAAACATTTAGAATGGTACCTCATATCAAACTAATTAAGCCACTGGCACTCAGACTGATAAAGCCACTACAATTGATCTAACAAGTGATACACCCGCCAACTCTTTGATGCACATTGTAAATGAACAGAATTAGTCAGAGAAAAATTAGTTGAAACAAAATTAGTCAAAACAAAACTAGTTAGAGCAAAACTAGTAAGACCAGCAAGATAATTTAGAAGTGAACTTGCAAGATAATTTATTTGAGTGCACTTACTTTGATGAAACCATCAAATATTTCAACCCACAAACGACTAAGGTATCGATTGACCAGCACTAGGAAATAATGAATAAAGTACCACTCACCAACCCATTAGTCATGAACAATCCATTGATGACCAACCTAGTTTCTACCGACATGACTTCTATAGTACTAGCTTCAAGAAGCATGATAGGGGTCAAGGATAAAAGGGAGGTTAATGATACCTTGACAAAGTATGCCAACATCAAACTGGCCAGCGATGAAAACAGTTTTAAATTTTTGGAATGGTTGTTTAAACCCACTAAGAAGAGGTTGCGAAAGAGAAAGAAGGATACTAAAAATCTTCAAATTCAACAAGAACAAGAAAGGGAGATTTGGCTGGCATGCCAAAACCAGGTAGCATAAACACTTATAATCCCCACCCCAACAAAATTTGATGATCATGTCATCTAGATACAATAGTTGGTGTAGCAATTAATCAACCATAATGAACAACTCAAAGCTTAGGTTGCAGACCTACAGGCCCAACCTACAGTTCTTGGAAATACAAAGTTTACAGAGATTCTCAAGAAGGCTGACCATGAATTTGTGGCTACCAAATAAACTTTGGAGAACACACTCAACATGGGAGCTTCCCTTACAACCACATTGAATAACTGGACACCCTATCTTGCTTCTAATCATTCCAAAATCAAGGCTCAATATATGCTCACTAGAGAATTGTTTACAATACAAACTAAAGATCCTACGGCATAACAAGGACTTAGTGACACTCTGGAGTAGGAACAATAAATATATGGGAAGCTACTTTTATAGGAGCACTAGTGGCTAAGGGAAGGGAATAAAGCACAACACTAAGTTGAGAAATGCATTTGAATATCTGCTAAGAGTACTTAATCAAGTCTTGAGCATTGAAACAAGTAAACCTTTCATCCAAAGGCTAGCAAAAGACACGCCCCTAGAAGAAAAAGCTTAGTACCTATCAGAACTTAAATAATCTAGTGCTAAAGTTATATTGGTAGTGCGTGAATGGTCTATTGTCAATGAGCACATGCATATCTTTTCTACAATGATTTATTAGAATTTATATCTGAACATGCCTCCTTCACAGCTAACTTATTTTGCATCGCCGCAACCACCATGACCTACCCACCAATTCTTTGCACCAAGTGCTTCAACATATGTTGCAACATCAGAACAATAATCCCATGAAGTTGAATTTGACTAGGCAGGCAAACAATCTAAGATTCAATCCAAGAGGTTTCAATCACATCCACAAAAGCACCTCCTGAAGATATTCTACTTATCTTCCCTTAATTTATTATTATTGTAAATTTTTATGTATTAACATTTTTTCTCTAAAGGAGCCAGCAACATCTATTATATAACTTTTTGGCAGTGTTAAAAAAAATTCTTAGTCTTTTTGTATCACTTCAAATCTCCCCTTCTTCAGGATGAAGAAGGCCTGAGAGTGGGGGAGATGTTGGAGGGGCTAGCAAGCGTAGCCAACTAACCTAAGTTGGTTCGACAAATACATATTGTAATAAAGTTATAACTAATGTCATATTAGTTTTAGTATTTGGTTAGACAGTTAGAATGTATAACTCTCCCAGTTGACTATATATATATATATATAGAGAGAGAGAGAGAGAGAGAGAGAGATACACACACACACACACACCAATGTATCAATTCTGATTATGATTCAACTAATAATAAAGAAGATATCTTTATGTGTTCGTTGATTCCCTGTTATTGTGTCTCTATTATCTTTACTTATTCTTGTCATGTAATTGCCTAATGTCTGTCTACTGGTAACAATGTACGCTTTACGTTAGATTACAACAGGCCTTATTTGATGGAGCCAAAATTCATGTCAAGGCTGTATGCAAACTGTGAATTGCATTTCACGTGGAGAATCATCACACTTTCATTCTTAGTTTAGCGTTGATGCCTAGAACTAATAATAAAGAAAATTTAATTGGGCTTTGGCTCATCCTTGACTATGGAATGTCCAGGAAAGTGAAGTGCTTACACATCTTCAGCAATTCATTAGCAGTTATTGATTGGTTCATGGGGATTGGTACTTTACACAACTTTTCCCTGAATCATTGGCTACAAAGAATGTGTGAATTATAGGAATTTTTTGAGGAGTTGGAAAGATCACATATCCAAAGCAAACAAAATTTCAATGCGGGCATAGGGTCAAAGGAAGCATTACTCCAACATGTAGGACATTTAGTGATTACAAAAAAGGTCTCTGATGTACTTATGATGAATTCCAACCAATTTTGACACTGAAGTTGTCGTAATTGTTGGAAACTACCAAGTTTTCGTTTTGATTTTCATATGTTTTGGATTGGTAGAATGTTGTAATTGAAAAGTAATTTACATACTTTCATTTCAATGAAATAACGAGTATGAAATATTTTTTATGGGAAAAAAACTCCTAAAGTGAGATGATTTTGTAGGTTAAATTTATATATATAGTAAATAGATGATTTAAAGTCAAAATATATGTGAATATGCATATGTGCTATGAGAAAACTTATATAGATTTACTACCTAATCCCTCTAAAAATTTTAAAAGTTGAAACATAATTTAAACTATAAAATTAATCAATGAAATTGCATTTTTTTTTATAAATATTCAATTTAGTTTTCCAAAATTTATATAATACAAATGAAAAAAACAATTTTACATTATACTTAAATAAAAAATCTATTAAATATATAAAAAAAAAAAAACTTGAAAAATTATACCATATATAAAAAATACTTATAAAATAATCCAATTTATACCAAAAAAATAAAAAATAAATTAAAAAATAATGTATTAAAACATCCCTTAACACCACATTTTATCCTCCCTTTAAAAATTAATTTAAATTTATCAAATTTATAAAAACCAGCTAATTAATAATTAATTATCCTCTTATAAATTTGAACTAGACATCTAACCATATATTCTAAAAAATTATATAACATATATAAAAATAAAAATATTTTAAAAACGTTTCCCGTATATAGAACTACTTAAAAAAAATCTCACAATCATCTCAAACAAATATTTTCTTTCTAAAACATTATACTAACATTCTAAAAAGATTATATTAACGAAAATATAAAATTATTCTAAAACTTTTTAAAGGTATACTACAATCTTAAAAAGATCTCACAAATATAAAACTATCTAAAAAAGTATTTACTAGATATTAAATATAGTAAAAGGTTGCGCTAATCATAATTAAGTTGAATTTATATATATACATAAATGAAGGTTGCGCTAATCATAATTAAGTTGAATTTATATATATACATAAATGAAAATGATGAGGCAACAGATTAAAATCTATCCAAAGATTGAAATCAAAATTATGGTTACCCAACAAAACATATGCAGG